>JAPMNP010708946.1:0-11009 GCA_029874935.1 Atherina boyeri
ATATATATATATAAAAACATGAATTAACAAGTCTTTAATAATAATAAAAAAGATATTAACAAAAATGCATATTTTAAAGAAGGAAAAAATGAGGACACCCTACCCCCTAATAACTAGTGTTTCCCCCTTTGGCTGAAATAAGTTCAGTGAGACGCTTCTTGTAGCCATCTACCAGTCTCTGACATTGATCTGAGGAAAGTTTGCCCCACTCCTGAATGCAGAATTCTTTCAGCTGAGAGATGTTGGAGGGTTTTCTTGCATGCACAGCATCTCAATGGGATTAACATCTGGACTTTGACTGGGCCATTCCAGGACTCTCCACGTCTTAGTTTTCAGCCATGCCTTGGTGGATTTACTGGTATGTTTTGGGTCATTGTCATGTTGCAGTGTCCAGTTCCACTTCAGCTTTAAGTTTTTTTACAGATGGTTTCACATGTTCTTCAAGCACCCTCTGATGCATAGTAGAATTCATGGTGGATTATATGATGGTGAGCTGGCCAGGTACTCTTGCAGCAAAGCATCCCCAAACCATGACACTTCTACCTCCATGCTTCAGTTTGTATTAGGTTCTTTTTCTGGAACGCAGTATTTGGTTTACGCCAAACATGTCTTTTTTTCTGGTGTCCAAATAATTCAACTTTAGACTCATCTGTATAAAGAACATTATTCCAGAAGACCTGGTCTTTGTTTATGTTCTCTCCAGTCAGGCCTTAATGTTCTTTTTAGAGAGGAAAGGCTTCCTCCTTGCACTTCTCCGATGAAAGTCAAATTTGTGTAGTCTCTTCCTGATTCTAATTTTTTTTTGTTATATGACTTGCATCCCTCAGTATTGTTAGAACTGATATTACATATACATATGTTTAAAAAAAAAAAAATAGACAGGCTTTCATAGGGTGTCCTAATTTTTATTTTTTTGATAGATACACACAAAATTTATAAGAAAGAAGAATTAAACTTACCAGTGCACATTTTTATTATTTTTGTAAGAAAATAAATTATACCGACGAAAGAAAAAATAGATGAAAGACAACATTGAACAAACACATGATGTTCTTTTTTTCCCAGGCCCCCCTGCCTGCACAGATTCTCACAACAAACTAAACATTTTAGTGCACTTAGTCTCTTCTTTGATGTGTGGCAAGTAAGTTCTACCTCCCTGGGGACAAAGGAAATTAATTGAGTTAACTGCAGTGACTGTAAATATAGGTTAACAGTAATCTGGCTCAAGGATCCATGATGGCGAACAGATTCACACCATCACTGGATGAAATAATATGCTATTACAAGACAACAGGCACTTGAGGGTAAACTTCAGGCTCATCTGTGACCGTCTGGTGCTGAGGGTTGGATTACTGATTATTCGGCCTCCTCGCAATCCTCAGAGACTTTAGTCACGGATGAGTTCTGCTGATCAAGTACTGAAAGTAATTTGAATTTGCATGCTTTGCAACTTTGTATCGTCAGTTTTGTTCCCGCCTGCAGGTTGATTGTAACTTTATAAAAACAG
Organism: Atherina boyeri; assembly: GCA_029874935.1. NCBI lineage: Eukaryota > Metazoa > Chordata > Actinopteri > Atheriniformes > Atherinidae > Atherina > Atherina boyeri. Next base: position 1,508 of record JAPMNP010708946.1, read on the forward strand.
GGAGTGAAACAATAAAATGGATTAATTTGTTTTATATTATGGCTGCTACTCAAATTGGATGATTTTAGTTAATGACAGATCGCTGTGTGTATATCATGAATCAAGTCATCACTGCTCAGCTTAGGAGCTATGATGACTTTATTTTTCAACTCTTAAATGTCTTGTAAACGCAGATTTACAGCAATATATAACAGCTGGATTTTTAAAGAAATCAGTATCACCATTGATGCCAAGCCGAGGTCTTAACTGGTTTCAAATAAATCGTAATGCCACTGGCCAAATACAAAATAGGGTTTAAACTTCTAGCAACCCTTTAATCAACTTTAAGTATTTCTAAAGAATCTGAGAGCAGTGAAACTAGTGTTTGCTTTCAGATGCTCAACTGGAAAGAAACGTGTATTAGATTTAGATAAAAAGGCTAAAAATCTTAAAAAGCAGTTGACCAATATTTTTCTATAACAAGCACTTCAAATGAATATATATATTTGAAAAATTATCCTTTCAGTTTGGACAATAAATAACTAAACAAGACACTTTGCAGATATAAAAAAATAAAAACGCACTGCCCTCAGTGTTTCTAAATGAAATTCTACACAGCTGAGTGGAAACTAACAACTGACATCTAGGCTATACTTTTGATTTAAACTAAATTTTCATCTGACTCAAAAGGTTTTTTTTTCTGTCTTAAAAACACAAACATCTGAAGTCAAACTTTGTTTGCCAGACAAGCAATGTAACGTTTCTGAGACTGCTATGAGCTTGATGTACACCTTTATAGAAATGTACAAACACACTGTGACATCAGATGCTGCTTTGCTCAAATCCAATATACACTTGCTGATGACAAAAGTAAAATATTAACATGCTGCAATTCTGTCAGGTTTGTATATATCACTGACATGATAACCATTTTTTTGTCAGCAGTGATTTTATCATCTTAAAAGACAGTCCACACAAGCTAACACCTTTCCTATTTTCCATGTTGGAGTGGTTTAAGTAAAACTGAAATTTGATCAACATTGTTCTAGAGCAAGAGTTAAATCAGGAAACTTTTGTTTTCAGTCGCAAAATGTCTGAAAGGCTGACAGACCTCCCGCCAACTCAAGATTCAACAGTCTAAACTGTATTTTGAAGCAGACGCACACTGCACACGAATAAATGCTAACCCAAGTGTAGGTCAAGCCTTCATTGACTACGTATCCATTTGAAGTAAAAACAAGCTGTAATGCTTTAGCTTTAAGAAACAAAAAAATAAAATAAGAGAAGGGAGCCGCCTGGTCAAATTCACTCAAAATAATAATAATAAAAAAAAAAAAAAACATTCAAGCTTAGGTGTATATTTTCAACACTCCATACTTTTTGTAGTTTTTTTTTTGTCATTTCTAGGTTGGCACCAATAATACTAATAAATCTTTAATAATTCAAACTGTACCATCCGCTGCATGAAGTGGCTGCAGAGTGAGTAATTCAAATCTGATAAATGTCTTCTGAAAGTTTGCATTTGTTTAAGCTGAAGTTGTATTGTGGCTAATGCAGGTATGTAGTTTCGTAAAAGAAAAATGCATGGAAAAAAGGATCTTTCTTGCTTTGCTATGTGTTGATCCTCTTAAAATCAATCTGTTAACAGTCATTCAGTGTCAAAGGGGAGTATTGTAAAAGTCAGATGAGTTCTAACTAACTGCTGGGAGCCTGAGCAGTTTTGTGCTTCAACAGTAAATAAGAAGTCCATAACACAAAAACACGAAACTGCACTAAGACTGTATGAGCAGATGCAGCTTCTGTTGAATGATTTCAGAGTTCATGGTCCACAGGAACTCCATCAGACCCCCAGTGAGCAGCTCCTCCATGGGAACAAACTGCAAGACTTGTCTGTCACCTTCACATGGCTGTTTTTTATCCCTGCCCTCTCCATTTAGCAACCGACTCATGCAGTTCTGCAAATCAGTCAAAAAAGGCAGCATTTGAGCAGCAGCTTCTGGGCAGAAGCCAACACACACAAGCACTGCTCCAACCACACCGTAGGGGGGCGGACACCTGAATGAGATCGAGCGAAAACACGCGTGCAAGCAGAGCACAACAGCTGCAGTGACACGAGTGAGGGCAGAAAACACAGGCAGTAGCAGAGCATCTCCAGAGCTCAGGGTCTGTAGAGAAAACATGACACATCCCAAGAGCTGCTGCTGATACAGTGGCTCCCCATCGTGCAACGAGATGCAGCCTCTCTGCGGAAAAGAAGGCTCTACACAGAATGTTAAGTCTAAATCCCTGATGTGGCTTTCACAGGAACCCCACACCGAGCGGCTGCCAAACACCAGACACCGTTTCTTCTTTTTGTTTCCCACAGAGCTGGCTTTGAGGATGCAAAGACCTGCAACTTCAGACAAAATGTTGGCTGCGCAAGCCGAATGGCAAGACTCACAAGGGGATACGTGGGTCCAGTCTACAGCTGTGTCCATCTGCGCTTCATTCAAGTGGTTTAACAGCCCTCCTTCACAGAACGGAGAGTTTCTGACTGCAGGTAGCGCAGCACCAATAATCACATACCATGTTTCTACGTGACAGCTGGACAGGGGTCCCTCCAGGATGCTGCCCATCTCCCTGTCATCAGCCGAGTGTCTCTGTATGCAGGTGGAATGGCAACTTCTCTCAATGCGCTCCTTCCAGCTCAGGGCCTGTAGTTCCCTCCGCTCATTGAAGGAGCCTGTTTGCTTCTTCTGTCCCAGAGGTCGACCCGCTGATACAGTGAAGCACGCAGGACTCACTGTGTTCCGAGAAATCCATCGGCTTCGTGGAAGAAAGCTCACCTTTGAAGAGAAGAAAAACTCCAAGTTCATTTTCTAATATTCAGACAAACCTTTGTTTGCTACAGTGTACTCTGGCAAAACTGTTTATGTGTTTTTCTTTTTCTTTAAAAAAAAGCACAAAACATAGATCAGTATATAAAATGAACACAATCCTCTCAATCTAAACTGATTTAATTAGATATTTTTACTGCTTAATGACTGGTCAGAAATCCGATATCTGCTGCATTCAATAGGTTAATAAAAAGGAACAATTGCAGATTTCTATAGATGGAAATGACTTTGGGTTAATCTAATAGTCAAACAGTTAATAGATTTTAAAAAAAATTAAAATTATTAAATAGAAACTGAGTATTTTAAATGTTTAATTGTAATAAAAATCTAATATTTTCAAACTGGTAAGTTATCAGCTGAACTCTGTAGTGCTGGATCCGTTTTATCAACTTAAACCTGAGGAAGAAAAAAGCTGAAGACAATGTTTGTTTCTTACGAAAACAAAGTTAACTAATGATCAGAAGAACTCATTCAGTCATTTCCAGAGCTTATACATGTGGTTAAACACCTATTTGTTGTTTTTTTTTATCCAAAAAACTAAATTAGAAAGAAAAGAGAAAGTCACCAAGTCTGACTTCAATAATCACCTGGCAACATGTTCAGGGGTAAACTTTTAGGTTTGGGAGCCAGGCCATGACTCATCACACCTCTAATCACCCGGTGAGCTTTCTTATACTCTGATCACTTCCTCAGCTCCGTTTATCCAGTTCTCTCGACGCCATCCTTACCCACCGCTGCTCTCATCCATCAACCATCCAGTCTTCTTCCCTCTCCCTCATCTACCCTCCCCACTTTCCTTCCCCCTCATCTCATCTTCCTCCCTCTCTAATCCCTCTGTCTGTGTGCCCTTCGTTTGTCTTTCTTCAGTCCCTCTACCGCTCACATCTTTCTCTGTTGTTGGTCCATTTATTTCTGTAACTACCCCTCAATTTCATGTACCGGGACGGGGGGTGGGGTGATGGCGCGTCCTGTAACCCACAGTCGCAGAAAACCAAGACAGTACCCTCATCTTGAGTCTCCTCCACCCGGCACGCCATGATGATACCCCAGATGTCCCACCTCCACCTCATAATTTTGTGTTGGTGTTGTCCTTGCTCGTGAAAGTACAGACTGTACTCAACATTTTAACAATGTACATCTTTATAGAAATGAGTTATTCGAACAGGTAGCAAAATATTTAGACTACAATTACCATGTACATGATGACACTAAAATCAGCTGGGTTTAACTTTAGGTGTTCATGTCCATTTGAGCACAGCTTTACAGCATTTTTACAACAGCTGTCGACCATCCATGCAATCTTTTGAGCCATGCAGATTTAACTTTGGTTCTCATCTCATTTATTTTGTGTTTCCTTGTCTCCTCCAACCTTCGTCCTTTTGCTTGTGACCTGTCACAATCGTTTTAAATGGATTGAATGCACCTGGAGAAGAGTGAGGAGGCTTATTGGAGTATCTTTTGTGGATGTTCTTTTTTTCTTCAGTATCCACAGTTTCTGAAGGTGGCAGGTGGTATGTTAACTTTACACTGTAAACCAAATTGAAAGTTAATGTGTACTTAATCAAATGGATTTAATACTTATCTGACAGAAATATTTAGATACAGCTACAAGCTGCAACAACATGGTGAAATGGTGCAGCTGTGCCACACATAGGACTTAATTGATGCTGATTTAAAATGAACGAACCCAGATACATCTGATTTTGTCACTTTACTCCTCTCTCTTCATGCCTCACCTCACCTGCTCACTTTTCTTGTGGGAAGAACTGATATAAAAGGGAATCTGAACAAATGACATGCCTTACCTTTCCATCTGGTGATAACAAGTAAAACCCCTGCTTTTGTTTCTTTTAAAAAAAAGCTCCAGAACAGCTACTAAATCAGGAATGTCAAAAGTCGGTCCTTGAGGGCCGCTGTCCTGCAGGTTTAGGATGTTAACTGCTGCAGTGCACCTGAATCACATAAATGAATTAACATATTTGGGCAAAACTTGATATCAAGCTGCTGAAGAGAGCAATTCAATGTGAATCAGGGGTTTTGGAGTAGGGGGACATTAAAACCGTGCAGGACTGTGGCCCTCAAGGACTGGAGTTATATTAAATTATTATTTTATTTTTTTTTGTTGACTCAGATTTTCTATCATCAGGCTGTGAGGTTATCCTACCTGGAAGCGCAGCAGGTATTCTTGGACCACACAGTCTCTGATGTGTTCGAGCCGCTGCCTCTGCTCTGTGCTCATTTCATCAAACAGTCGCAAGTTTTCTGTGATCGTCTCCATCTGCAGCGTGTGGAAGTACGAGCACACCTCTTCATGCTGCTTCAAAAATGACTCTGGGATAAGAGAACTGGGGAAAAGAGCTTCTCGGTCAGCCAGATGTGGTCCATAATTGCGAACTAGTTTCGAGAGCAGAGGCCTCACGGCCTCCTTACAGTCATAGTTCAGACACACAACATAAACCTCGGAGTTTCCTGCTTTGCTGGTTGCAGGTTTGAAGACATTGACGGAGTGGAAACAGCAGTTCAGCAGGTAGAGTAAGCAGACAGAGGAGTGTTCATACAGGGTAAACATCTTCAGTACAAAGGAACCCCCAGGGCTCAGAAGGAGCAGTGCTGCTATAACCTCACAGTAGTGAAGTGATGCCACCAACGCTTCCTGCTCATCGGGATTCTCCTGACAGTCAAAACTTCCATCTGCTGTCACCAAATCAACTCTGCGCATGTTGGATACAAATGCTTGCATATCCAGCAAGTGTTTCTGAATCATGATGTTTCCTGTGTTGTCTGAGCCAAAGAACCACCACGGCAGTGTGTTGGCTATTAACCGATCATCTGCAATGGTTGTACCGCCTCCGTTGGCCTCGTGGTATGGATTGAGAGTGTTGGCAGCCCAGCACCAGTCACAGTATCGTGTGGACTCACTGGTTTTCATGTAGTGGTTCAGAGCAGCTATAAATGCACCTGGAGCCTCACACAGATGGACCGTGTTTAGCTCTCCGTTTTGAAGAGCCTCCTCAGTAAGAAGATTAAAGTTTCCCAGGATCTCATAGAACTTGCACCAGGCCTGAGTGCAAATCTCTGCATTGGCTGTAGAGCGTACTGCAGCGATCACCTTTCCTGCCCGGTTGGTGGAGTTGGTGTGCTGGTGCCACACCTGTACATTCTTGTCACTGAGCTGGTTCTTAACAGCATTCAGAGAGGCCTTCAGCTCCTGCATATGTTGGTGTTCCTCCACTGGGTGTCTGAGAGCAACGTTTGGATCAGGGATGTTCCACTCCCCACTGGGTGGCTTCACGTAGACTTTAACTTTGCTGAAAAGACCCTGAATCTCTGCCAGTATGTCAGGGTCAGATACCACCACGCTGTTGAAGTGTTGCTGCTTGCTAATTTTCCTCTTGGTGCCATTGCCAGAGCTCATCTTCCACACCTGTGGAGAGACAAAAACATGAAGAGGTGGATGTGAAATGATTAAAAGGGAAAACCTGCATCATCTACTCTCTGTATTGATGTGATCCACCAGGAAGTTTAGTGTTTGCTTGACATATCTAAAAGCACATGCAGATACTGTCATCACAAAAGAAAGAAGAATCAAGAGACAATATGCTTCAAAATGAGTTAAACAAAGGTTTACCTCTGCAACCCTGTATTCAAATTGTCATGAGTGAGACAACAAAACTACACAACAATCATCTCTAATAAGGCTCAAAGGGAAACATTCAATTAACACAGGCAAAGATCAGTGTTGCAGATTTTCTTAGACCTTTCGAACATGCTACCATAGTATATGAATCAATATATAATATATATATATATTTGTAGAGCCTTTCACCAAGCGCCAGAAAATACTGCCATAAATACTGCTTAAGTGACTCTTCCCATCCTGGTACTTGCAAAACAATTTTTAATTGGCAGACAGAATCAAAATTACCCAAGCCAATTCTCTGCTTCAGTGCACGATTTAAATGAAGATGCTGGCGGGAGGAGGTATTTCTGGGTCATGTCATGGTTAGTCTGCAGCAACTAAGTGATAAATGGCAATACACTGTATGGCTTACAGCTAATGACAGGACATTCATCAGTTGTTTGTCGGGGATCACACCACTGCTGTGCATGAAACTCACATCTTTAAAAACTGTTAACCAAATGTGCAAATTCAAGAGAAGTGAATTGATTCAAAACCAAATTGCATTACAATGTTTTGGCAAGAAAAAAGGTTAATACCAGTTAAAACAAAACATGATTTTTTACAGGTCTTACAAATGCCACTCCAACAAAATAATTCAAATAATCACTACAAAAGCTGATCAATGAGTGCAAAACCAGAACTGAATTAATTGATAATTCAGTATTCTATATTCAGAAAAGTAAAGTACAAAAACTATCACATCATGGGGACTCAAGCAGGGTTTTCAATGTCCCAATTCCTCCCTCAAAGTCACCTTTGTTTTTGTTAATTGGATTACAACTTAAAACCAGATAGTTCACAGACACTTTATAAAGCCAAAGTATAAAGTTTATATCTTTCTCATTTTTCATCGAGCTGCACTGACCTGTATCTTTAGTTCATTGGTGCTTTTTCATCAGCACTGATTTCGATACTTTTGGTCCCTAACAGGAAAGTGATTGAAGTGTGCAATTATATTTTTATTGCAAAAGTAATATGAAATATAAATAAAATTCAATTTCATAAATACTTTTAAAAAAATTCTATTAAAACAATAAAATCACATTGATGAGTAAATGAAATACAAGGTGAAAAATAAATGTAGTTAAACTCAAAAATCAAACTACAGCTCAATATAAGCATATTCACATTCATTAAACAGAAATCAATATGTTATAGTAATATGATAATAATTAAACAAATGCGCAACAACCTGCATTAAACCTGTAAAATATCTAAACAAAACTTCATCACCTCAAACAGTAGCAGCATCACCATCATGACATCCGATGGGCTACCATTCTCTAGCCTGGGTGCCAGCCAAACTTAGTCCCGCCCACAACATTTGAGGTGTGGAAGTTTCCAATTTTTTATTTATTTATTCGATATTTTTAGTTCCCATGGAGCGGTATCAGACTCACATTCTGACTAAAATTGTGTATAGCTAAGTCGGGCTACTCGTGACACAGAAGCTTGTTCTGCATCGGTTGCATCTCGACATTCCAAAAAAAGTATCAATTCCAATATTTGACTGGGGGATAATAATATCGATATGCCCACCTCTAATTCAGGCTCACAAAATCCTAAAATGGACCCAACTGCATTTAACAATAATAAAATGTTAAAACGAATGAAGGATTTAACATCTACGTTTGCAAAACATGTGTGACAAATAGTTTTTCTTTTTGTTGACAAAAATGAATACAGCATCACTAAGTTACTCAGCAGTCATTTATTACCTTGCTTGAGTGAACATTTTAAAAGCTATTTAAGCCGAAAATGGACTTTAAATTAGAATATTTTGGAAAATGATTGACTGAACTTCCCCAGCCCAATGTAATCATCACGTGACATCTAAATAGATCAGATCTATTTATCTGATTCTGTTTAATCTGCAGCAAACCCGTCTGCTGCCATTTTAATAAGCGATGTGGGGTAAAGCTGTGCATTTCGGGCTGTAAAAGGATGGTGACAACATCAGGATGGTGAATGCAGTTATAACAAAAGTTTATCAACGACACTACATTTCATAAAGCGCAGAGTTCAAAGCTTTCTGAACCCCGTTGTGGCAACATTTCCTCATACGCCGTCTGCCAAACTAAAAGTCTTACAAACAAGGACCTCCACCCCACTGTTTTCTCTCAATAACACATAAAACCACACAAAAACTCTGGTAGCAACTCACCAAACTGACGCGATGCTAACAAACGTAGCAGCCAGTTCACGTGACTAAAAATATGCGCATGCGCATGCGCATGGTTTATTGGGTGTGATGTTTCTTAAAGGTGTATTTGGAAAATGTGAACTGAATTTATTTTAAGAAAAAGGGTTGCGCTTCACAATTCTGCAGTATATATTCATGACTTATTATAGAATGAAGGGAAAAGGATGTAAAGAAAAACTTTGTTAAATATGTCTCTAATACCTTTCAGTTGCAAACTTGTATGAAATGCAGATATTTTTAAATATGAATTGTGCCCGCATTGTTCTTTTATGTAACAACAAGTCTCTTAAAAATCACTGGGACTCTGACTGAAAACAGAGTACAAGAAGGCAGCATATAAGACTGAAACTGAAATCTTATATTGTACTTTTTACTAAATGTGTAGTTATGTTGTTGAGTCAAGTGTTACTATATTTTTTCAGTTATAAGGAAAGATTAAAAGTTTGACTCTTTGGAAAAATACACAAAATTAATTTGTTAGTTTTAGAGGACAACACTCATATTTGGCTAGTTTTTTAATGAAATACAAAGCTATGAGAAACAAGAAGAAACATCTCGCTGTATTTCAGAAGCTCTGAATTCAAGTTTTTTTACTGATGTGTACTACTGATGCCTCTGGACCATTGACTGTATAATATAGCTCTGGACACATCTTCAGTGATGTTCCTGGATTCATCGGGTGTTTCGGGTCTTTCAACATCATACACCCTCCACCTATATTATGAAAAATGGGGTATTAAAAAAATCTTATTTAGAATATAT
>JAPMNP010708954.1:0-15318 GCA_029874935.1 Atherina boyeri
AATATTGATCTGAATTCATTTGTTTCCTATTGATCTGCCACTCCACCCTCTGCCGCATTGAGGAAACACAAGGACACACACCAAGCACACAAAAGCCTTCAGATGCAGCACGTGTGCATCTTTTGCAAGTTTCGCAGATTCACATGCGCATATAAGCATATACCTGAAGAATAAAAGGCTAAAACATCCCATTTTCAAACCTCTTATACTTAAGGTCATGCACACACAGACACTCTGGACAAACACACCTGTAATCACACACTCTTGATCTGAGAGATTTAAGAGGTTGAAGACATGGTGATTTGGAGAGGTCTGAGCTCAAGCATCAACCAAGCTAATGACATACAAAGGAACCTGGCTTCTGTATTGATTCAACACTTCAGCAATAAGATGCAAACATCGGCTGACGTGAACTGCTGCTGGCAGGCGACACAACTGCAGCTGCAGTTCATTTCTCAGGTTTACTGAATTGTACTCAGAGTCATTAGTGCAAGAAATGAAAGGAGTTAATTTTCATGGTAATTGTGCAGAGAACGATATGAGCCAAGGTGACATTTGTGGCAGTAATTGTAGGTTTCTGAAAAACCATTCAGGGGCTTAAGTGTAAAAGTATCAAATTAAGTCAATCGACGTTAAAGCTACACTTTGTTCCCAAGAGTTTCCCTCAAACTGTGTCATAGCAAATATTGAAAAATATATAGTGGAATTAATGTATCAGAAACAGTTATATTTATAAAGAATAAACAAAATTAAAACACAGACAAAATTACATTTAAACAGAGATGACTTGTGATTTGTGGGCTCAAGTGCAGACTATACTTAAACAATGTAGATTTTGTCAATCCATGTTATTCATTACTTTCCAGTACGATTCAATAGTTTCAGAGACTTTCTAACCAACAGAAATAAACTACTATTCTATCATCCAAATCAGTCATTCCTTTGATTAGCCAACATTTATGCCTTTTGTTACCTTTAACACACTGATTTAAGAGCAACACAATGGAATTCTTACCTGTTATTCTTTATTTGAGCAACATTGTATTTCCCCCCTGTCTATATCAACCACCTTTTAATGAGGTTGTCCCAGGAATCCAAAATACTTTTGATCGTTGAGAACTCACTTTATGAACAGGTTCTGTAGTTGCTTTACCCAACTCAAACCGTCAAACAGCCAAAACAATTAAAACCCGCCAATGGCAACTTATTGGTTTCTTTTGTTTTTTGAAAATCTTGCAAGCATCATTCAAACAGAGTAAAGGAGTGTATTGATAATTGAATGCATCTAACCATTAAGTATAGAATCCATGACAATCGTTCTGAAGGGACTTACTGCCCATCACAGCTGCACAACTCACATCAGAGTCTTGCATAGAGGAATAAAGTATTAGGATCAAGTTGTAGTTGTTATTAATATTTTCTGTAACTCTTTATAGGAAAATTTTCCCAATTGGTCTTTATCTACATTTAGCTTACCAACTTTTCTGCGGCTCTGTCCGTCACTCCAAATTTTTGCGTGGTGGCATCAAGTTGCCATGACACCAGACTGTTTGTCCTGCCCTCTGACCTCCTTTCAGGACATGCTGTGCTCAGTCAGACTACATCTCCAGCAGCGGCTTGAGTTCAAAGGGCTCGAGAGAAAAGAGGCAAGGGGGAAAAGCTGTGTATCCTCTCAGTTATATTAGATAAGATGCACCACAGGCAATACCCAGCCTAAGATCCTTCTAAGTGCATGCTGACAGCAACACACAAAGGCATGTATATGTACACATGGGGGAATTAATGAGCGCACACTAACACAAAAGCTGCACATCTTCTTCTGCATTGTCTTGCATTGTGTTGTAATGTCATAATTATTGCATTTGTTTGGCTGACTGCTGTTTAATTTATGATGTTGGATTGTATTTTTCATCATTATTAATGTATTATTCATCCCTATTGTCTTTAACTGTCTCTGCTATACATGTGTTTTTGTACCAACCTCTCATTCATCCATTGCTGATGGCATAGTATTCATTTACACCCTTATCTACCTCTTTGTTCATCTATTTCCTTCTCAGCAGCACGTTTTAATACCTTCTCTTTTAGAATATTTTAGTGCTTTCAAATGCAGGGATTGATCCATTATGATTTAATTATCTCATATTATTCTTTCATGATTTTCTTTAGGTTTTGGCTAAAAACATTCCTTGTGAATTATGTCGCCTAGATAAAAGAATCATGTCTGGGCTTTTATCTTCAGCTCAGTTTGTTTATTGATATTCCCCCGACTGTCCTGTGGTCTGCAAATAATCTGCATGATGCTTTTCTGGTTTCAGGAATGCCATGGTCAACCATATAACCTGGTCAGTGAGAGGAGAGTCAAGGGGAAAAGTAAATCCTGGTTGGGAGGTAAATTCTTTAACATCATGTGCTTTTTTTTATGTTAACAGCAACAAAGATTCAAATGAAAGAGAGAACAAACAGTTTGATAGATCATAGCTCGTGACTGCGAACGTCAGTTTGCAATATACACACACTGACATTTCCATGTCTCTCATCTCCTCTTTCTTCTCTGACAGTCTACCTCAGTCTCGCCATCTTTTGTGTTTTCGCTCTCATTATAAAACACAAGTTTGCTCTCATGAGTGTGTGTTAAAACCAAAGAGTTTTGTAGTTATTGCTACAAAGAGACTTCTTCCTCAGTGGTTTAACGCATATAGACCAGCTGGAAGAGGACTTCATCGGAGAATCATTAATATATACGTTCTTCAATATAATTACATATGATGCCTTGTATGACAGCCTTCATGAATTCTCATTTTACAAATGCCCGACGTTAGAAGCAAGCCTCGGAAGCAACCCAGTAACAAGAAAACCAATTTAAAATGGAACACATCACTTGAAATAATTACATACTGGATGCATGTAAAAGCCCCCATTACAGGAAACAAACATTAAATTGTTAATGTACATTTTTTATGGTTTTTATGGTTGAAAATGTTGTATGCTTGAACACACACAAATATAAAAGCACAATCCTCTCTTCTACTCACACTGCAGTTCACGCGTACATGCAGGACATGCACACACACACTGGCCCACACAGCCCAATAGCCATTGACAACAGTGCCCTAGCAACCAGTGGGCATCATGCCAAGTCACTGAGGTTGCCTGGTACTCTGTTCCCATGGTAACATTTTCTGCCTTTGTAAATAAGGTACGAGGAGAGTGAAAAGCTGTGGTTTGGGAGAAACTGAAGCTTTTGGGAAAAACAGAATCATATTCTGTTTACAGTAGAGACGGCTAATGATTTACGGTTTGTGAATGAATTACCCTGGACGCTCACCGGCACTGTTAACAAAGATTTTAGTGTATGTGCATTCTCATCAGTTGGGATCTCAGGTCCACACACAGTCAGATCCTATTTTGGAAAAAAGTAAAGAGAAAAAAAGAGATAAAAGAAGGAGAAACTTGTGTTCATCCCTAGTCTTGAAATGACTTATCTCTTTTTTTTTTTTTTAATTAGTGATGCATCAATGATCAAACACTACTGTGGACTCTGAAGATAGTTATCTATGTCAGATGTTTTGAGAATAATGGATTTATCTGTTAGTCAGTATACTCATTAGTTTTACCTTGACTGCATACAAAAACAATTGTAGTCACCCCAAAAAGTATTCACCCATCTGTAAACTGAAGTGGGTCATTAGAGGTCCTTGGCCCTGAGTTTGGGAACTGCTGTCTTAGTGCCTGCATTCCTGTCTACTTGGCGCTTCCAGTTATTTGCTGTCATTTGCCCTTACATTTTATAGGTCCTGTCACAGTCTATGTGTCTCTTCTCAGAGATGAGCAGTGGAAAAGCACTTGGAATCTTTGCTCTGTCTTTGATGGCAGAAAAATAATGTGTGTGGGTGTGCATGTGCATGTATTTAAAAAAAAAAATGGTTTCATCAGTTGATATGAATTAAGCAAATGTCGGATTGATAGTAGTAATTATCCCTCTACTTTTTTTTTTTTGGTTTTTCTCATTTAGAAGTAGAAGTGAGGAAATTGAAGAAATAAAAGTCACACAGACAGACATTAATTTTGGTGCAAGTGAACTAGAATTTTACGGTTTATTATAACCAGTTTGAATTTTTATTCCTTAAATTAAGAGAAATTTGTTGATTAACAAGATCTTTACTTTGTTCTTTCTTGAATACGTTATGTATTATATGATTTGATATGGGGTTGAAGAAATATTTAAAAATCATATGGATCTTCATCAACGAAGCAAAAAAGGTCAATATTCTGCAAATCAAAATGTAAACGTTTTTGTTTTTTGTCTGATGAATTATCACATATTATTAGTTTGGATGCAAATCATGAAACGATTACCTCAGTTTAAATGTGTGTGAGTGTGTGTATGTATATGAGAAAAAGAAAGTGTGAAGGATATCAAAATGTACTGTCTGGAGACACCTACCATTGTGGATACAGCTACAACATCTATCTGTGTCTGGATGTTAGTGGACAGACTATGTAAGCAGCTTACAGCCATGCAGGATGCAGACTCTTGTCTCGGCATATGTGCAACTGAAACCAGTAACATCAAGTTCAAGGAAAGATGTGGTCTAGCCTGTACACAAGTAATCATGTAATGATGCAGTTATTAATAATGACTTGTTGGTCAGAACATCAAAATGGACTTCGCATTTAGCATGATACCATTGCAAGACAGTCTTTAGTTATTTTAGAAAGACCTTAGACCTTAGAAACTGTTTTGTATACTGTGATTATTATCTCAGCTGTAAGATTAACATGTGGTGTTGATGCAAATGCCAATCAATCTCCTTGTCCATTATGCAGACTGGAGCTTTTATTCAGTATTCTTTGCATAATTGTTTTTCTTGTTGCCCATTTCAAATTTGGCAGTTAGTTCAGCAATTGTTGTTTTGTACTGGTTGGGCAGCACATTTTCTACAAATTCATTAACATTTTTTTGTGCCATGCTCTGTAGTTCAGCATAATTAATTTGTTTTCGCTCTCTCAAGAGGCGTAACTGTAGTTCTCACAAACCCTCACCTGACCCAACACCAGCTGGCTTTTGGGCTCATAAGCCACCCAGGCCTCTGGTGCAAAAGCTTCCCACCAGACTCACTGGCACACAAATATGCCCAGGCAGGTTGGCAAAGTGTTGGCATTGGCACAACCATGCCGCATGCATGCGTGATCTGACTGCGAACGAGACGGTGAGAGAGGTTTGAAAAGGGGAGGAGAGGAATCAAGGGGATGAACGGGGGAGACTTAGTTCGAATGAACAGAGAGATTGTCAGAGAAAAACAAAGTTGTGAAAGATTTTAGGACTTGAATTGTTTAGTGATGAAGGACAAATAAGATACACAAAGAGAGGTGGGAGGACAGCCAGTGAAAGAAAATGAAGGGTAGGCAGAGGGTGGGCTTTTAAAATGGCAGAGGGCAGTGGAGAGAGACGAGGTGAATGAGTTTATATTTGGAAGCTAGCCAGACAAACAAGGCAAAAAAAGGGGGAAAACAGTCTTTATTAAGCATCTGGTATTACCAAAACCAAGCATATGGCGTTGCCATACCTATCAATGCTCATTCTGTGTTGGGTATCTTTTCTTTTATAAATTGGGACAGTTTATAGACAACTCTTTTTCCTTTTCAGTAAAACCCATTACATTGATTGATTGTATAAACACATCCACTTTTGTGCCGTATGGTTACGGCAAAAGAGCAAATTACCTTTTAAGTAATCAGTAATATGCTACTTGCATGTGGGCTCTCAGACATCTACTTTCATGGTTGGATTTTGGTGCATTGACCAAGCTAAAGAGTGGCCTTGCAGCTCAGCTGCACGGCAGCTATAAAGTAATCAATGAGTCCTTGAGGCACACAGGAGCCGTGTCAAAACACAGCCATTGACTGCCAACAGCAGCCAATTTGCTGCTTTCGCTGGAGATCACCTCTGCAACATGTCGAATGTGTGGGTGCACCCCATTATTTATGGAGTATAATGAGAGAGTTCGACTAGACGGTGCTGTTATACCAAACTGTCATCCAATTACTCAGTCATTAGATTCTATTTCATACATAGAAAATATAAAATGTACCAATTTCTACATTACCCTCAATGTACCTTGTTATGCAGCACAAATGAGCTTCCTCATTTCCAATGTAAATAACTGTCAGACACCATGCTGAGATTCTGATGAAGAAAAGGTAAATATACACCAGGAGTCATTAACTGGACACAATCTGCAACATTTTTCTATTTCTACTGTCTAGATATACAGAGTTTCAAGTGCAGATATTGAGTCACTCATGTTCAATCATTCTTTGTCCCATTTATGTACTCATTCATGTTTGCCCTATCTATGGCTGTTGAGAGGAATGTGTATTTCTACAGATGACACTCAGCATCATTATTGGCCTCCCTGCAGCATTGTTAACTCTATAGGGTGCCTCAGATCTATGATGTAGGTTGCCCTTATTAATGTAAAGACCTCAGGGTGGTGATGTGTCATTCTAAACTGCCACAACTGCATTACGTAACACTTGACAATAATCAGCTACCAGGTCAAGTTTGCTATTAAGATCATAACACATTATAATTTCACTTTTATGTGACCCTCACAGTAGAGAATGATACAGTGTGAGATAATAAGCAAAAACTTTTAAGTTTAAAGGTGTGCAAGAAGCACATGTGGCATTCACATGTTGTGTTCAGTTATATGAATGTAAAGTGTGAAAAATGTCAGAATTATAATGCACTTATGTTGCAGGGAGAGTTGTAAATGAATGAAATAACTGTAAATTGCAATGGATCTCAAACATGGAAAGATTTTCTTCATATGTACAGATATGTGCAACAAATGTATACTGAGCCATTTCCTCATATGAGTACACCAACAATATCTTCAGTATTGTAAGTCTGGGGGGTGTTAAAACACTAGGAAGATTTATTTTAGATATTCAAACTTTACATCAGTGTTTCTGTCATGTATATAAAATGATGGGTAAATTAATGAATTTGTCCGTTACAAAAATGTATTCCAGTGTCAGCTTTGCTCATTGAACGTTTGATACTTTTGTATGTCTCATACAATAGAAAACTATATTTAAGGAATTACATAAGAATGGCTAAATACACAAATATCTTTTGGTCTCAAAATTTTCTTGGATCTATGATCAAAGACAGAATATTTCAGGTGCAGCATTAATTATTATTATAGTATTAAAGCTTCAGAATCTTTGTCAGTCTTGAGTTAACAAAGAACTGGTGTTCCTTTGATCAGCTGAGCAGATCATATCTGATAACCCTCTTGAGAGACTGTGGCAGCACTGGAATCTAAGTGTTGGATCAGTAAAACAATAACGGCAGAAGGTGACTTAGAGTTTAACCTCTGAAAGGCGGTAAAATAGCTCTCTGTAGAGCTGAATTGAATCTTTGAGGATATGGAAGATTCCAGCAGCTACACTTGCAGAAGTAGGTCAGGCAGACGCCTACAGTAAGCAACTGCAGGTTAAGTGCTTGTCTTTGTATTCCAGACAGTGAAGGTCTGCCATGGCCCTTGGTGGGGGGAGGGGGTGTCTTTATACTTTGTCTTCCCACAAGAGGGAGACAAGTCCACAGAAATGCACAATGCAGCTCTTAACCTTAAGCTATATCAGAGTGTTAAAATTTGATCTTGCAACAACAAACCAAGATTTTTTTCAGAATGTTTTTAGTTTCAAATTACAGAAATAGCAAACTTCATATAACGTGATATGGGTAATATTGTTCGGTTCGTCTTAAAGGGAATGCTAGGACATGATTGGGTTCATCTAAAACATAGTTTTATGATAAATTCATAGACCAAAAGGAAGGACAAATGACAGAAGAAAACAGGCATGAGTAAAAGAGGAGAAGACTTTGCGTGGAGGATGGAGATGCACCAGACTCCGGCTCTGACCCTACTCCGGTGCTCTGCAGTGTGAGGTAGTTGGTTGTATGGTTTCGCATAATAAACAGCCTGGAGATAACTGTACAACCTTCTAGCTTTCCTTGCGGAGTCGCCCAGACTTCATGTGAATGCCTCAGCCCTCCAGTCTGGTGTGGTAAGTATGATGACTGGGACAAGAAAGGACAGAGAGTTATACAATTATCTGCCGTTTTTTGTTGTTGTTGTTATTGTTTTAGAATATAGAAGAGAAAAAAGTAGCAAAATCCATATCAAACATGGCAAAGTAATATTTGGTCTCAGGATTGTAGTTAAATTATACACTATTGTGCAAAATCATACCAAATTTTCTCTTTATGGTGTCTGACTGGTATACTTCAAACATGCTTTCCTTTCCTTTTTTATGCTATCTCTTACTACAGATCAGTTTTATGTCTGTTTTTGTGAAGAGCAAAAAAAACTGATGTTAAAGTCGCACACATCACATCCATTATCAGATATGAAATTATTCTAATATGTCATCCAAATAAAATTTTAAGCCAGTAATCATAATGACACAAAAGCAAGCTACAAAACAGTTTCAGCACTTACTTTAAATCTAATACAGCCGGATTAATTAGGTTTTGCTTTCGAAGTCCAGCTAATCCAGACATCAATATAACCACCTTGCTCTGCAGTGCTCTTTGATTTGTTATTTGGTGCAGTCCGAGATGGTGTAGTCTCAACTATCTATGGGGTTTCTTTCGCTGCTTTTGTGACACTTTCTCAAGAACACAGAATATTGTTTTTGATTATGTTCAGTTGGAATTTGATGGACATTTTTTAAATCAGTAAACAGAAAAACAGTGACCCCGGAACAGAAAAATATGTTATATGTTTTTAATCTGGTACTTCAGGAGAATTTTAATAATTCACAAATATGAAAGTGAAACTAAAGACAAATTTGGAGTTTTCGCATACTTCATCACAGAAATGCTACAAAAACAGAAATTTATAGCAAAACATTTTTATTTTCTTCTCGGTTTTAAACAAAGGCATTGAGCCTTGTCCAAAATTTTACAATGATTTCAGCATTCATAAGCTCCGTTTACATGAAAATCTCCAAAATGATCTATTTATGTGAGCCTGCAGCCCTGTGTAGTCAGGATAGATAATGAGAGTGTTCAGACGTTGGTATCAGTGTGTCCTGAAGCAAGAGGATGTATGTGAACTTGCTTACTGCCTCCGCCTCCCTCTTTTCCCTGCATCCCAACCCCCCCATCGTTCCCCATCACCCCCACCCGCTCTTGTCCCCCAGTGTGTCTGGCTAGTGGCTCAGACACCCAGTATCCGCATTGCGTTGCAGTGCTCCAGCGAGGAAGGGAAAAAAGAGCACATATCAGCAATCTCTGCCGAGCGCTGCTCTTTTCTGTACGCACACAAAGAAGCAACTCCCCGACATGTTTTAACTCAAGGGGAAATTCACCCGTCAAAACACAGCTGATTTCCACCTGCTATGTAATAAGAGATGGCTGCATCCTGCTTTTGATTTTACATTTAATGTTTATTTAATATTTTTGTTAAATGCAAGTTTTTTTTGTTTGTTTTTTGCTATTTTGGGAAATTTTGGCAAATATTAATTATTGAGGAGACAAAATGAACCTTTTTGAACTAACATTGCTATTTCTTCTTGTTACTTAATAGTTATGTATGTTTATTGCTTTTATAATGTTCCTAGATTTGTACTAGTACATTTTGAAGTTTAGTGTACTTTCGAGTACTTTCTGTTAAAGATAGTAAAGATCAGCTTTTAATTGTTCATCTTGTGATTTGAAAATTGGACATTCAGGCAGAAGTAGACCAATAAAAACATGAATTGTACAGAAATTGGATGTTGATGCCATATAGCGAGAAGAGCAGTAGGGTTGTAGTCAGAATGACTGGGAGGTTAATCACCTTTGCGCTTGCTGTGGCTTTGATCCTCATACTGTGTAAAATCCACAGCTTTTTGTACTCCCTCCTCTGCTTCTTTCCCACTTGTTCCCTCCCTTCCTACACACAGAAACACATTCACACAGATGCATGTGAGCGGTGCATGAGGATAAATGTGCGCAAACACCTCACACACGCCCCTCCCTCTGAACATGTTGTCTCTCTGCTCCAGATGCAAGAGCGTTGCAGCGCAGGTCCAATCACACACACACACACACACACACACAACATGGTAATAGACCCCCACATAGAGACGCATTTCATCATGTGGACATAGTTTCTTTTCTTTCTTACTCTCTCTTTTTTTCATTTTCAGGCGAGACGGGACGTCATGCCTGTAAAAAGTGTAAAGGGTTAGAGAGTAAGAGAGAGACGAGAGGAGAAAGATGAAAATGAGGGGAAGGGCTGAGACAGAGCAGGAGGAGGCGGGGACAGAGTGATAGCGTGTGTTCAGGCAAGAGAACAGAAAGAGCAATAGCTAGAGATACTGCATGCTTGCATAAGTGTCTGTGACTGTGTGTGTGTGTGTACGATTGTGTTTGTGTGTGATGTATGCAGGTGACACGGATTTATGAGAGGAGGGGGGGTCACAGCGTTGTTGATAGTTGTTGGGGGTTGGGGGAAGTGGGGGAGTTGGTAGAGCACCAGATAATGGAATCAATGCAATTGTCTGTGAGTGTGTGTGTTCTGCTGTGTGTGTGTGTGTGTGAAAGAGTGTGTGTGTAGTGTACCTGCCTCATAGACGTTGCCTGTTCGGACTCTAATCGCCTGGAGAATTAGTGATGTGACTTGGCAGAGGGAGACAGGCACAAAACAGAGCCAGGGACAGCGCCTGAGCGAGGGATAGAAGAAGAGAACAGACAAAAAGGGGAGAGTGGGAAATGAAGGGGTAGCGAGAGGGGGGAAAGCTTTTCTGTTCGTAGCCGCGTTCTTCACTCAGAGAAAAAGGAAGGCTGTGAAGCTGGGGCAAGATAGGCAGTATCAAACGCTATTTTCTTAACAAATGGATTATTTATTGTGTTTTTTTTTTTGCTCTCAGAAGAAAAAAAGGATCAATAACTCATCGTAAGAGTGTCATGGGGTATTAGTGTGTATGTGCGTGTGCATGCACGCACCTGTTCTTTGTGTATGCACTTGTTGTATGTATTTGTACATGGACATGAGTGCAAACGGGTGTGTGCTTCCATGTAAGGAACAGCAGGCAAAAGCAAATGGTGAGTTCAGAACGACTTAAACTGGCCGCTTGAGACGAGCAGTTCGGCTGACCACATCCACCCGCCATCTTCCCTCATTTATGTCCACCTTCATGTTTCATTCTATTTCATATAAGTTATCTTCCTTTCCATGAGGATATTTTTCTCATTCTCCCTCCAGCCTCTGGATCACATCCTCCGCTCTTTGTCTCTTGTGCTTTTCAGAGCAACAGAGGAACTCCTAAAACTGGGGCAGAGGAAAATATCTCAAAAGCACAGAGACAAAGAGGAAATAGAGAGGCAGTGTAAATTCACGGTGACAGCAGTAGACTTTGTGTTCTGTGTGCCTGTGTGAGGTTGCATGTCTGCCTGCATGTGTGTGCACCTGACCAGAGACAGACTGTGTGAGCTCGGGACATGTTCGGGGCTCTTGGCAGATGATGCAGCTGTCATCTGGTGCAAACTGAGCTTTTCACTTGGGTAACAGTTATTTGAACTTTAGCTCATATTCGTCATGTGGCATCTGCAGTGTCAGACTTGTGTGACACGTATTTTGTCTGGGAAAGAGTAAATCAGCGTTACTCCCTTAAGGCTGAACATCTTTGTCATGGGGGAATGATTGCATAATCCTGTGAGATCACAAGGCCTGTAGGAAATATAAGACGACTGTGTTATCTGCGGCTCCAGGCACAGCTGTCTGTGGATGTTACGTGCATGTGCACATTGCACAGGCCAAGACTCAAATGTATATGTATGCATAAAATGTATGATCGCTCTGTTGGAGATTAATGTATATTTATTCCATCCTCAAGTCCAAGAGGATTATTCCCAGTGCACGTGTCTGTCTTCAAAAGCTTGTCTATCTGTCTGCCAGCAGGGGGCAGACAGATGTTTGAATGTCTTACTGCACAGACTTGCACTGAAGAACAGGCGCTGGCTATGTCGTGAAGGCAGACAGTAAAAAAGTCCCGAAAGCTTTTAACTAGCACTGCGTGAACGGATATTTGTATGTTGAGGAATGAACTCTAACCAAATACGGCTCTTTTGACAGGACATGATCCAGTGCAGACTGTGAAGACGCCACAAGATGAAATATTTCATGTCAGAGCGCATGGATAACGGTAATCACCCCATGTGACGTATATACTTTCTCATTTTAGAGCTTTTTTCCTCATATTGTAAGATATTATGCATCTTTTGATTTTTAAAATCTAATAAATATGAACGTTTTATGTCAAAAATGAATCTCACTGAGCAAAATAACATTGACAAACATGATGTATTCATACAGAAATGTGCGCCATACTTCAGTATCTTTTTATGTAACACGTTAACAGCTTCCTGTATTCAAGTCTATGTTGGAGTTAACCTGGACAAGACTCACTGAGTGGCTGACCATCAGATGCTCCCCTCGGTGTTATTCATTGTCCCTGAGACCCTTAACCTGTGATGATATGAAAGGTCACAGGTGAGGTCCTTGGGAACAAAGTTTCACACATTTGCTTCCAAAAGCCAAAAATATTTCATGAAGACGGACCAACTTGCACGTCGGCAGTCTGTATCGAAATTAAGTTTAAAGTCCTGATACCCACAAACATCAGAAATGTGTCATATCTTCACCTTCAGTCACAAAGTGTGGCACCTCGGCTGGTACACACCCATCTGCAAAGAAACTTTCCAGTCATGGAAAACTGAAAAAAAGACCTTGTGCTTCTCTGAAGGGGACAGTTTCTTTTGGCTGGCTTTGTGCACTGAACACTTGTGTTTTAATAAAAAGACAGCCAAGGGTTGTGACCCCGATATTATGACTCACACAAGATTTCTAAATCTCTTTCCAGAGCTACGAAAATTGCATCACTCTGGGCTCTACAGACTGGGAGGCTTTTGACAGCAGCTAATGATCAGTTGCAGACATTTTAAAGCTTCTTCACTTGTACTGAATATATCTTTTAGTTAAATATGAATAAATTGTTGTGATTATTCTTCTTGTATTATCACTTCACTTTGTGAACTTTTACTGAGTAATGAAAGAGGATGATTGAAATTGTGTTTTCTCTCCTACAGCACAAACTTGATATTTTGAGTAGAAATTTAATCTAAACAGTTTTCCTGATTATAATACAAGCAGAGGTATCAACTGATTACAGCAGCTCATTGTTTACAGGTTTTCATGAATGAATGATTTACATCTTGTTTTGACCTTTTTTTTATTGTAAATTAAAAATATGGTAATAAAATGTATAAACTGTTAAAATTCTTTATTGTTTTTATTAAAAACCATATGAATCCAAGAAATAAGGACTCAGAAAATAATTCTATAAAAAAAGTTCTATCATCATTTTTTTTACTTCTCTGATATCTGATGCCACATGAGCAGCATAGGATACTTTTTTCTCATCCACTTAGAAATGTAATACAAGATAAGCACATCGGCGTTGTTAAAATCAACATCAAATATGTGTTTCTCGTAGCAAGCACAAGTAAACTATCCCAGGTGAATGGAATGAAAATAAGAGGGTCTTCTCTCAGGCTCTCACCCTGACACCCAGCCAGGGTGCCTCAGTGTTCCCTGGCTCCCAGCCTTCTGTGTATTTGTGCATCCCAGGACAGTTGACATTGATTGTGCAGGAGACAGACTGAGACACATTAGTACCCAGCTCGCTCCTGCTGCTGAAAAACACATTAACTGGCTGCATTGGGAGCCCTGTCTGGTAACCATGGCAAAGCACACAGGCGGGGGGAGGAGGAGGGTTGAGACGGGGCAGCGGGTTCAGTGTGCAGTCTCTCCGGGGTTGTCTTTCTCAAACGCTCCTTTCCTTTCCTCCGGCCACGTCTGTCATTGTCTCTCAGCCTCACTTTCCCTTCTTTGAACTGACAGCTTTTCTCTCTGTCTCTCCACACTCACACACACAAACACATTAGCATATTTATTTTTCCTCTCTTGCATTCTTCTTATTGACGCTGATCTCTCCACTATGACCTTACCTCAAACACCAGCCCCATATCCAACCACCTTGTGCAAAATAATCTGCTTCTCTCTAGTTTTTTTTTTTCTATCTATCTTTTTTAACCCAAATGTATTTCTTCCTAGACAACATGATCATCATTTTTGGAAAAGCATAACAAAGACCAGATGGACTTCATAGTAAGGATGTGGTATAAATGGCTAAAAGTGTCAAGAGGACACTCACAGTACTTCCACTTTCTAAGTCAGTCAGACCATCGTTAAATACATTATTCCTATCCTTTAAAAAAAGATGTCCAAATTTGTATCACACATGTACACTAACTTTAAAAGGTATACAAATGCAAGCGTAAACATTTCCTTACACTCGGGTATTGTGCATAACAAACTTTTATGAATCCATACTGTGTTATCTCATGCAAGAAGACTGAAATTAAAAACATTTGCCAAGTTCAATAATTTCATGCATAAAACCCCTGGTTGGGTCATACAGATGTTGTACCCTTTAATGAATTCACTGCGACAATCACAGCCTTTCGGTGGCAATTAATGGAAAAGGCATAAACAGGGAGTAACATAAAATGCACTTAGGGCTTAGGGGATAAACATTGGATTTCAATTATATCATATATGATATGAAAACGTAACGAGCATCATATGATATATAATGTAAGACTGTAGCAGCACTTCTTGGTGTAAAAGGAAAAAATGAATGGTCTATATTTTTGTGAATTAAGTAGGTGGAGGAGGAATATCTGTCCTTTATTTGCTTAAAACTAAATGATCTTACCCTGAAATATTTGTACTTTATGTTTTATACCATTTTCCTACATAAGTACAGTCAAATTTTCTTTGACCCGAAATACATTTTTGTTCTTGTTTAATTATTTTACGTCCATACATGCAAGCAGCTCACACTGACCAGAAAAACTGCCGCTATACCTGTGAATCTTCAACAAGAGATTTTTCTCCCTAAGTGTACTTTTATCTGTAATCTAGCAGAATTAATCATAAATACAGCTAAAATCGCAATTAAATATAAACTGAAGAACTTTTTTTCTGCACTGCCCACGCCATTATAAACATATAATTTCTCTCAGCTGTGAGTGCAGCTTTCTTAAAACAAATAGTTCTGTCAGCCATCTCGGTGCAGTGTTTTTCTTGGTTCCTCATAGGTTTTTCATGATTGCGTACTGCTAATTCTCTTTGTGTCAGTCACGCAGAGTAAAGGGATGCTATTTACGTTGATCATGTGAAACTGCAA
>JAPMNP010708956.1:0-11938 GCA_029874935.1 Atherina boyeri
TTGGAGGATAGACGGGGGAGGAGGCGGTCTCATGCGCATGTATCATTTGAAAATGAGTCTAACTGTCGCAGACCTGTGAAATCCTCTGTACCACCTTTAAGTAGTGTTGCAAACCAGGTGGGACAGGTAAACAATTAGGTAAAACTCAGGTAGGCTGAATGAGGTTGATTAGTGAGCAAGAACACACAGACGTGGCATGGCAGGAATGTGAACCATGACAGCGAGTGAGATCTTCCACATTGTTTAATTCATATTCAACATCTTTCCAGGTGTTTTTGGTTTTGGGAAGGTGAAAAATACAACATTACCCAAATGTTTGGGATCATCTGTCATCGGATTTGCAAGTCCTTTTTTAATCATCGTTGCGAACATATGATTTGTCAGTGGTGGTTCTAGGACAGGACAGTTGGTGAACATTAACCAATACCTGTATACATTATTTATCTGCTGTCCTGGTTGTGCTGTATCAACTTTACCCTGCAACTGGTAAGATTTATCTATATTTGATTTTGCTGTACACAAAAAAAAAAATTCATGGACTGAGTTCGTAACAAGGTAAAAATTCGTTTGAATCAGTTTCTAGTAAAACATGTGTTAATACTTTGAATGCATACTTATTCAAAGACAGAGTGTGATGAAGGGCTTAAATAATAATGATAAAGAACAGTTAAGTTATTCCATCATACTTTTTATAAAAAGTTTTGTAATTCAAATTGACTATTTATGCTGAGATGATGAGAAGATGAATTATCAAAACAATCAATATGAGCTAATTATAATTTTCAAACACTGGTGTTGTATCAGCCCAGACTTTGAAATCAGTACATCCCTGTTGGTTTTGCTAATCTACAAATTGTATTTTAGGATTAAACACTAAAGGTGAACAGGTAAAAAATTTAAAGCATTTTTTCCTACCTGACGGCATGCTGACAGTCATTATGTACATTCCTGGAGCTGTTACTGCACTGCAGCATCTCAAGGCAGAGACACAGCACTTCACAACTTTGTATTCCAGCCCAGAACATTACTTTTCAGCTGCATTTTGTTCTATGGCACTGTGTTACATACCAGCCACTAGAAGTGCCGCTTTAACTTAGAAACATCATGTTGGGCCAGCATTTAGCTCAACTGGTTGGGTAGATACATATAATTTACATATATAACCAATATTCAGTAAAGTTAACACATGAATGTGTATACACAGGGTTTCATTTCAGGCCTGAAGAGGACAGATTAAGGAGGCAAAGTAGGCCAATATTACAAAATAACAATTTAGAAGACTCATGACTCAAAAGTCATGTATTTATTTATATCATCATTTATATATTTATGTAGAATCAATTTATTTCATAGACACAAAAAGTTTCATATAACAGCTTCAGTGATCAACAGGTACCACCGTCTTGAGACAAGAAGGCCAAAGTATCATTTTTTTTCCAAACAATGTACTGGATAACTTGATATATCAGTTTACTTTTGGGTCATTAAACAATTTATTGATTTATTTTTTGATGTTTTATTATTTTCAAGCTTGTAAGTCTAAAGTTGATATTTTAGCATAATGTACGAGTTTATAGTTTTTATTATTGCATAATATGGAGCAACATTTTGTTGCTGCTAAACACCTTAAAACCACTCAATTTCTGACCTCTGCCACTCTGATGCTTCCTTCTAAACAGTTGATATACTGTACATCTGCCGTGCACAAGCTGATTTTGTTGGAGGCACATAAGTGCAATGTGAAGTCAGTGAGGCTGTCTTCTGGGAGTGTTCATAACAGGCCAGAGACATTGAGACACCCTGACGGTTCAGTTCAGCTGTAGCAGCAGCAAAGAGGCAATTATCCAGAGGCATCGGGGCGAAAGACAGGAAGAAAATCAATACATAATTTCAGCATTTCATAGGGTGTTTCCTTCAACTGAATCAATGTCTCAATTCAGCAGTGTGAGTTAGTTGTTTTTTTATCCAGTTAATCTCTTTTTATTTTACATTATGCAATGGAAATGCTAATAAATAATGATTTACCTTTAATTCTAGCTGTGTGTTTATTAAATGCAGTTTCTAGTGGATGCATGCAAATGCAACTTGGAATTGAATTTATTGCATGTGAGGTCTAGCATTAATAAGGCCTGTCAACACAGTCATGAATTTTGAGTCTAAAAAAAGCTTATTTTAAATTCTCACACATGCACACACACACACACATACACACACACACACACACGTATACAGAGGTTATAAAAACAGCTCTGCGAGTCCTGTGAATGGAATGTTTGGGAGAAATTCACTTTTCCTTACCTCAGGTCAAGTGTCTGATGGCACATGAGTGTAGTGCAAGTTCACATAAAGTTTACAGCTTCATCACAGTGCAAATTTGTACCCTGCCGCGGTGTTCTGGAGGTGGGCAGATGGGCAACCCCTATACACGACACCAAGATGCCATGGTTAAGTGACAGCAGCCAGACGTAAAAATGAAACAAATCAATAGTGACGTCTCTTACAGAGAAGACCAAACCACAGCACAACATGATAATGACCACAAACCCACTCAAGCGTTGAAGCCACCCCCAGAGAGGCGCTTGTTTAAATGAATGTAGGTTAGAATGACTCACTTATCGTCTACTAAATTAGAGAAGACAATATCAAACAGCCTTGTGATGCTTCTGAGAGCTTTGTCCTCACAGACAGATAGGAGCACTTGTGACCTGCATTGATTATTAAACATAATTGTACACCTGCTTCCATAACCTGGCAATTACACTGCCTGTAAAAACTTCATGAATTATCTCTTTATAAAATAGAAAAAGACCAATTTTTAGGATTAGATATGGCTAACTTTTATGTTGCGGATTTGAATATGAAAAGGAGCCTGGCAGGGAGCGCAGGCAGCCCAAGGGACCCAAACACAGACTTCCTCTAAAATGTTAATCGTTTGGCTAATTGAAGGTATGTTCTTTGTCGGCTCTGCGTTTTGGAGGGTCCCTTCTATGGACCCAGCGAGCACAAGGTAACGGGGCTTTTAGATGTTATTGTATTTGACTGCTGCTGCAGCGCAGTGCCAGAGGATTTAGGTGCTTTCAAGACAAGTTACGGGAAACACACTCGCACCCACAGATGTGCATGGAGACATACACAAACCTGTATGTAAACCCACCTACTCACACAACGACACGTACGTGCACACGCTCACACATGTACATGCCAACATTTGCATTTCAAAGGAGCATAATTGCCCAGGGCGGTGGCAGGGGGAGCGTGGCCTCAGGATTCCCCGAGAGCGCCTGTGAAGTTAACGAATCATGAGTCGGGACTCAGCCGAAGCTTCTCTTTCATATAAGCACATTCACACCAGCATCCTCTTGAGTAATAGGCAGGTAGTCACACACTGTTACACTGACAACCCATTTACTGCACTTTGCAGTTCAGAAAAAAAATAATGAACCCTTCCTTTTATGCAAAGAAAATCTATAACAGTGTAAAATGTTTACTCATTTATTAGTCAGGTGATATTTTATGTATGTTTGTATTACATATAAAAGTGTGGATCAGGTATAAGCATGCTGCAATAACTAGGATGATGTTTAAGGCACATTTAGGTGCAGAACAATTGTTTTCATCGCCTTATTATATAAACGAATCCAACATATTCTGAAAATAACACCAAAGAAGTCTGTGAGCCTTTCATATGTACTACTCACTCATTTCTAAGCATTGACATTCATTGTGTACATTTCTGGGCATGAAACTGCCTCGGAGCACCCATGAGCTGAGAAACCTCAGTTCACAAACAGGCAGTGGTGGAAAGTGTACTGAAAATCTGTACTCAAGTACAAGTACTGTTACATTGCTAAAATATTACTCAATTACAAGTAAAAGTACTAGTGTTAGAGAAATACTCAAGTAAAAGTACAAAATATTCATAAAAAACTGAGTATTAGTTACTTTTAATTGCTGATGTCACCGTGACTTCTAGGGCTCGAAATTGTGTGTTTTCCTTTACCAAAAGTAAACCGTTAATAATTGATAAAATACAAAACAAGTGTTTTTCCCTAATTTCTTTTTTCATTTCTTTTTTTTTTTTAAAAGCCAGGACTATTGATTAAATATACATGAATATATTTTTAACTGGTTAAATTTTTAATTCAAAATCAATTAAAGATCAATCATTAATATCCTTTTTTTTTTTGTCCCCATGACCCCGGTTTTCATCGGCTTGTTTGCTATCAAATCATCTTCCGGTTTTGATATTAATTAAAATTGTACTCAGTACTCAACTATGATTTTAAAAGTAATTTAGTAGATTATGAATACTTGAGTACAAGTAAAAGTACAGACTTGAAAATCTACACGTAAAAGTACAAGTACCCCCCAAAAAATCTACTCAATTACAGTAATCTGAGTATTTGATATTAATTACTCCCACCTCTGCAAACTGGCATGACACATTATTTGCTTTATGGCACCACACCACAGGACAACAATAGATGACAACATACTTTTGCCATAACAAAGTTGGAAGAAACAAAAACAAACAAACAAAAAAACCGTGACAAATGAGGACATTTGCAACATTTGAGTGAGGACACCTAAGACAGGGTTGTTATAGGTAGTCAGGAGGAAAAAAAGAAAAGAAAGTGTACAACTGTACAAGAATAAAATTCTATTGGATTTTACCACTACAACAAGCACAGAAAAAAAATAGCATGCCAAATAAATTCAATTAGCTTTATTGATATTGCTGATTAATAATAACTAATTTTAAAACTAAACTATATTTTCTCCAAATATCAAGTAGCCATGCACATTGTGGTAAGACTTCTAGCTGTCCATGAGGACATGGGATGGTAGAGTTGATGCTGAGTCTGACGCTACATGGGCTACAGTGAAGTGAAAGGTAAGCTGCCTTGTTGCTGGGAAGAGTGATGGCCTGGCAGAAGTGTTATTTGTCTTGTATTGCTGGGTGAGCCCTCACGTCCACTCAGTAAGAGATGAAAAAGGGACGGACAGTCTGTCTGGGAGAAGTGCTAGCAATGTGGTGGAGGACAATCTGTCATCAGCAGTCATCACTTAACTGAGCCCAGAGCTGCACCACTCAGTCAATGAGAACCTCACTAGGCTTAAATGGGAATGCTGGGCAGAGCCAGAAAGAGATATGATTAAAAACATGCATGAAATGAAATGCAAATCCTTTTACCTTAGCGTTCGCCTCTGACACACACACAGACACATTTATAGGCAAAAATATTATGGACAAAATTACTGCAAGAACAACAAGGAATATTTAATTAGATTATGCATGTATGACTCACCTCACTCACAAATAGTCAAGTTTGTCATCCCATGTTGACACCTGGATGTTTTACAAAATTACACACAAACACAATTTAGTATCAAATAGGAGCTGGCATTGCATGTGGAGGTGAAGGACACATGGAGAGGCCGCCCTGTCTCATGACACAATAAATGACTGTGATCCTGGTTCCAGCAAAAACAAGGACTGCTTTTCAATTCCACCTCTTTTACCTGGATGAATGATGAACCCTGGGTAAGAGGTGTAGTGTTGTGGTATTAATATACATCAGGGGCCACAACGCCACACTAAATCAGGAGACCCAGTACATTTGTTAGTCTAATGACAAGCAGAAGCCATGTTTGAGCTGACTGGAGAGAGGAGATTCAGAGCTGTAGTAAGACAAAACTAAACAGGACTTAAGGGTAAAAAAAAGAAAAGGGCCTATCCGTAAAAATCATGAGGAAACACAAGCTCAAACAATGAAATGTGTTTATAAAGTGTTCACATGGCAATATGTGGAACAATAGCATGAAATTCATCTACTCAAATAAAAACCCAGAGATCTCTTGGAATTGGAAAATTAAAACACACCGCAGGCAAAGCTGTATTTCAAACATGGCAGGCTATTCTTTCTAAATCAACTTACGAACTCTTTACATCATCTTGCTTTTATTCAGTATTTTTTATTCATCTCCATTGTGTTTTTAACCAACAGCTGCTCATCTGATCATAAATCAGATCATAAATCAGCTCACAGAAGAAGATCGAGTGAAAAGGAGAAGAGAAGATGGATGGATCGAGTGAACTCTCTGGATTGTATAATCAATACTGACAAAAATTAATGGCTTAACTATTTATCAAAGTCTGCGGTCTGCACTATTGCTGAATTCCTGTAATGTATATTTCATACACTTTTAGACTCAGTGATTACCTGCTCTGTAGTTTGCAAATCACACAGACATTGATTTGCGTATCATACAGGTAGGGCTTTTTTTTTCTTGAACGTTTGTGACATTGAAAAAGAGATCTAGATTTAACTGATCAGTAAAAGTTTTAACCATTTCTCTCAAATAAGAGATTTTTTTATCCAGTATTAATGTGACATGCACTGCAATTATTTACCTGAATACAGATTTTGTTGTCAAAAATATTCAGACTGTTTGTTGAAAAACCACAGAAGAATAAATATCTGAATTCTACAGAAAAAAAAAGAAGTTTCTGAGGCATCACAAGGTAAAGCATCTGTAGTCAAAAATATTGATCACAGTTGGTAAATCAAACAGCAGCAAGTCAGAACTGCCATTTATCCTCATTACCCGAGTTTATGTGTACATTCCATAGGGAGATTGGAGACAAAAGATGTCCCCGTAAATCCGAACAGATTACAGAAAGAGAAAGCAGAAGGGTGGGAGGGAAAGTGGTTTGGATCAATGACGCCAGATCAATGATCAACAGGCAGCTCACACCAATACACTTCCTGCTGATGCCCAAAGCTCTGGTTACACAGATGAAAATGGGTGGGCTGGGCCCAAGTGTGATGATGATTTATGTTAGCAGGGCAGATGTGTCATTTGGGAGAGAGACTGTCTGATAGAGTTGCCTGAATGTCCCCGCCTGGACTTGTGAGAGTGAATTATTTAATGTTCATACTTATGGACCAGGCTGCTGGACTACCGTTTAGAAAACAGCTTCCAGAAAGTGAGGGAAACTCAAAGAACATTAAAGACAACTGTTCTGAAATTTGGTACTATTTAATTGGTTAAACAATAAAAAAAACAAAAAAACAAAAAACCAAACAGTTTAAACTTAAAATCAAACAAAAAACTAGGCACCAAGAAGGTTGAGCACATGAAAAAAAAGCCATGATGAAAAACTTTTTCTTTTGTCAAACATGCATGTAATGGTAGTTGACATAGGCTTTGTCCGATTTGGTCTTTTATACCCTATTCCCTAATTCCCTTTATAGGGCATTCAATTATAGTGAACTATCTAGTCCACTATATGGAGGAAATAGAATTCACTTTTGGATACTATTCGGTGCGCAGATAATAGTACGTCATTGTTCAACTGCTGTCGCACAGTTGTGTCGTGGGAGAGCGTATAAACACTTCTATCCTTTGTCATCATTACATTATTTACAAACTACTCACTTGCACGGGACTTTTGCAACCATGCGCACAGGTTGTAACAAATATACTAGATACGACTACTGCTCTTTTTCCCCCTAATAAAATAACCATCACTACGTTAATTCCAACCGTCACTGATTCCAACTCATGTCTTGTTTTTTTATTTTTAATATGTTGTTTGTTTCATAGGGAGTAAATGCGGACTTTACTTGAAAATGGCAATCGGGGTCGTAATAACCTGTAGTTGGTAATAAACCTTTTTAGTACGAAAATGATGTTGTATGCCTCCAATATGACGTGTGTTTAAATCTTCAAAATAAACGCTTTCACGAGAAAGCTCGTGCCTGCCTAATGCCGTTGAGGTGAGCCACGAGCACGACTGCTGGCGCAATGTATTGCCGGGTAGTGACCATGGACTGTTCCCTAGTTTTGACGCAGAACTAGGGGATAAGATGAGTGAACTATATACTGTAGGTAACGTCATAATTCAATAAACATTCGGACAACCCTACAAAATGGCGTGTTCACTATTTAGAGCACTATATAGTGAATAGTGAACACAATCGGACACAGCCATAGAGTCGGCATGTGGCCCCACCAGGGCTTTATCTGCCATTATGGGTGAACACAATTACTGTTTGCATCTACACTTTCAGGTTTCTCACTAGTAAACTTTGTTAGAAACATGTCTAAAAAGCTAGAAAAGAATATACTTACCGTGATAAGCTCACAGGAGAAGCAGAGATTTGTTTTGATGCGAAAGCACTAATTAATAACTGAGATCGGTGCAGGCTGCCGAACAACGAATCAAGTTCAAGTTTGGATGTTTCGCTACCTGTTTAATTCTCAGACAACAGTGCTGATTATCATACTGATTATTAAAACTGCATGCAGCCATTTCACAAATGGATTAAGATTTGCGAATCTTCAAACTGCCGGCTGCAACTGCACCATCATACTGAAAATTAGTGATAAAAAATTCACCCACCTCACAGTTATCATGAAGATCAACTTAATCTATTAAACCTAAAATAGGTATTTGTACCAGGCTGTAAACATGTTTATTTCTGCTGTGTAGTTGGCCTTTTTAACATGGGAGTCTATGGGGATTAACTCTGGTTTTGGAGCCAGACCCTAGTGGCGGTAGCCTGGGTGCCAGCCGAACTTAGTCCCGCCCTCAACATTTGAGGTCTGGAAGTTTGGTCTGGCATCGCTCCGTTGAGGAGTAATTATGCCCGAACAAAAACTGTTTGGACCAATCAAATCAGGCTTATGATGATAGACAGGTGAGCAACAGTAACGTAGTCAACCACATCATCAAAGAGCGCTTGGGTTGAATTTGTTTACAACAAGGATGGTTGCCGCTGGAGAACTAAGATGTGTAGATTCAGCCACCGAGTCTGTTCTAGAAGATATCGACAGCACATTCATTTTAAAAGAGGAACAGATTCATGCGATCAAGGCCTTTGTTAATCGGAAAGATGTCCTTCCTACGGGATTCCACATAAGTCATACACTCCATTGCTCTGATTGGTTATGGTCTATCCAATTGTGTGCAGAGGCTTTTGTTTTCCTGGTTTGGTTGAAACACGCCCCATAATCACAGTCCCTGTTCAACCAACAGATTGTTCAGTGTGTGGTTCAAACTTTCAGTCCATCACCAGCTTTTGCTACCAGATATGCTAAGTTCATGTATACAGTATCAAGTCATGTAACCCCTCAACACCAGAATCTATTTCTGATTATATGAAAACAAAATTAATACAGAAAAAAAACCCTAATAATAATAGAATAAAATTAATTACATTTGAATATTAAATAAATTAGTAACAGTTTAAAGATGAAGATAAAAAGATAAATAAATAACACAAAATAAATACAATAATGTGAATTAATCATAGTACAATATACAGTGAAATGCTTTTTAGCACCTGCTGCCAGGGAAGCCATGACCACATAGAATACAAAATATGAAATCTAAATATAAAATATATAGATATAAAATCCCCAAAAAATCAAGACATGAGAGGTTTTATGGAGTGAGCAGGTATTGTGCAAATCGTGCAGCATTTCAGCCATAATGTCGATTAAGCATGCAGGTGGCTTGCGGAAAGAAGCTCTTTTTCATCGTCTCTCTTAGTTCTCAGGCAGCCGAAATGCCGGTCTGATGGCAGTAGCAAGAAGAGAGTGTATGCTAGGTAGCTAGGCTTTAAAGACCTTCTTAGCCTTCAAACTGCAATGTTTTTCCTAAATGTCCTGCAGGTTTGGATGTGTGGTTGTGATTAATCACAAAAGGTTCAAATTATTCTGTTTATGCAAGTGTCAGAAATTCTGCTAATACTTTACTTTATGTTTATTTCTTTTTGGTTTATTTTGTACTTGACTATGACTTAGAATAAAAAGAGATGCAGTGGTGCTGTGTCTAATGTAAACTCTCACACCTACATGCAGGTAACAAAAGTTGACACCATTTGATTTTTTTCTATGGATTAGGGCTTTGTAGGTCTGATTTGACTCAGGCCATGTCCCCACTGAGGCAAGTTTAGACTGATCTGCTAAAGTTGTTTAAAAGCTGGACAAGCTTTCCTGAACAGATGCACACACCTCCCCAACAGCTACAATACTGGCATATTACAGTGTTGTGTTTGTGCTGAAACTACTGAACTTGATATGATTTTTACAACAAAATTTGTAGATAACAAAAATCCTGATAAATTTCCCACTTTTTTTGTTTGATTTTCTGCCATCTTCTTTCATCTTTTTAAAAAAAATTTTTTTAACTTGGCATGCATGGTCCATGTCTTATTCTCTGTTTTCAGTCTATTTCTGTGTTAGCATAACAGCACCACTTAGAGGCCTGGCATATAAACAACAGCATTATCAGGGTTTTTTAGTGGACACACATGTCTTTGAACAATGCCATATGGGAAACTTTTTTCTTTAAAACAAAATAGGTTCTATCTCTATGTAGATGAAGCCTCAATTGATACCACTTAAATTGACCAAATTCAGAAACCAGCACTATGATGAACAAAATTTGCAAGGTTGCATGAACAGAGAATGGCAGAGGCTCAATAAGACAACATTTCTAATAGTCCTTTCTTTATTTTATTCATATCAATGCTACAAACATCCCTGTCCATTACTCACATACGGCAATCATGTATCACATATTCATACAATCAGATTTTGAAATGAGAACCCGTTTCGACCTGTCAGTCACCCATGCCACTCACAGTCAAGGTCTAGTGACAACTGTTAAATCGGAGCATGCTTTAATGCCTGCCGTGGCTAATGCTGTTAACTGCAGAGCTGCATCTTGGCTAACTCATCCTGGGTAACTCTAATTACCCCCAGATGAGTCCCACTCCTCCTTCCACCCTAATGGTACCCAACTCTCAATCATGCTAGGGTGAATAGGGCAGAAGAAACCACACAGCGTTACTAAACACTTTCTGTTTCTTAAACTAAACTCTCCATTTAAGCTTTACTCAAAGTCACTGACCTGTGAGCTTTGTTCACAAGGAGGTAAAGCTCAATAAAGATATGATCCTTCCACCTCTTCCAAGAGCCCACCTTAAGTTACCCCCTTGCAAGTGTGTCCACCTGGCTCTCAGCCGCGGTAAATTGGGTTAACGCACACTAAGTGTCCCATCGTTAGAGCTGTTAATTGACTACTGCGTGCGATAATTAACAGGGAGCGGACTGCCTACCTCGCTAATCTTATTTAGGTCATTTGCATTTAAAATGGTTTTAGTCTCACTGGCAAGTTGAAAAAAATTCTTGATGGGCAAGCTGAGCTCAACAGACATCTGACATAAAAGGCTGCGAAATGAAATGTCTTAGTCTAAAAACTGTGCTTTCTGAACTACAGAGGGAAGAGGGACTTCTTAACGAGTGCTAACGAGTAATAACATATTTAGACTCTGTAAACTACATTTTTAGTATACACTGTACACATGAGCTGTTTGCTGGCCCGTTGTCCCATAAAAGTTCTTCACATCCCATTTCTCCTTCTTGCTGGAGTTGGGAACTCTTAAGGCTGATTTTATTACCATGCTGTGATACCTTTCAGATGAATGTTTCCTTTGTTAAAGCACCGTCTGTCCTATTTTGGCAATGACATGAGCACTCTGTAGCTACAGGGGAGACACACGACTAAGTACTTCACCTGATTCGCACAAGTATTAACACAGCACATTAGCTTAGCGGAGATGTGGGAATGAAAGATGGGCTAACACCACTGCCCCAGGCAAAGTGAAGACGTACACTAAAGCCAGCTGCCATCTATTATGGATAGCCAGTGCAGACCCCCGCTGTTCGTGTTACAGGGGTGACAGTGCTGTCCTTGCCGAGGCGGTGACCTTCGTTGGTGGAGAGAGGGCGCTGGACAGATTAAAAGTGGACTGGCTCACCGTGCAGTCCAGGCGTACCCCTGATGTTCTGCCCAGATGGTAACCAAACACACTCATGGACACACAGACGTATACACACACACACACACACACACACACAC
>JAPMNP010708969.1:0-14834 GCA_029874935.1 Atherina boyeri
TGTGGCGTGTGGTGTGAGAATGGGTTAAATTGCGTGAGTCTCACGCTCAATGCGTGAGACTTGGCAGCCCTGGTTCAGGTGTTACCTTTTATTCCTTTAACCAAACCATAAAACCATGCCAAGTATCTATTAGTGCATTTAGTTCCTCAGTTTTCTGTACATTCCAAGTTGAGTCCAAGTCAGCATGCTTGTAAAGCCAAAGTAATTTGACGCTTCTACTTTAGTACTTTAAATGCAGCACTGGGGATTTTTCCGCTTGCTAGGTGAACTCTACTTGACCCCGACACACTTCTCAGGCTTTGTAATGCATAAATTCTCTCTAAGCACGGCTGCCAATCAAAATAGCAGCAAGTGTAGTGAAACATCACAGGTCTCTTTCATGATTAATTCATGTCGAACACAGCACCTGCAGTGGCTCCGCTGACAATTTCACTGCTCTGTGTTCTTTGAAATTGTGTGTGTGTGTGTGTGTGTGTGTGTGCCTTTACATATGTCTACTTGCATGTGTGTGGTTTAGCTGTTTGTGTGTGTGTGACATGTGTGAGCTCAGGGTGTCAGCTCCATGCATAGTTAATGCCCATGCAGACCCTCGTTAGCTACAGTGATAACACATACTCTCTCCCCATCATTATACACAGCCTGCTCTATTATAAATCTGTCTCTATCATTATACTGACTCTGTCATTACGGCTGCAGAGGATGCTTCTGTTGATCAGGAGCAACCACGAGGGGAAGAGGGGTGAGGCTGCTAGGGAGGGGGAGAGGAGATAGATAGGGAAGGAGGCAAGAAACAGAGGAGAATGTGTAAAATAAGGAGAAAGGCATGATTAAAGTGATGTAGATGCTAGATGGTTAACTAGTTCTCTGTTGCCAAAACAAAGGAAGTGATTTACTTTAATTACTTAAAGGAATATGTGCGCATGTATGTGTGTGTACCACTTTAAATGTGCTTGAGAAAACTTACACATAAAAGTTAACACAGTCTAAAACGTGTTAGACAAATGTACCCACTGGAAGAAATACGATAACTCTAAGATTTAGTTGAAAGCATATTCAACGAATAATTTTATTTTCCCAGCAAGAAACACAACTGATGAGATGCTTTAGTTAGTTTGCCACAAGAAAATTTACTTGCACACATATTCTTTAAGGCTTGTAAAATTCCAGAGTTCCTTTGTGTCAAAGCTATTACATATATAGCTTCAGAGTTTCGGAGAGCAAGAATTAGGATGTAGATCTTCAGTGCTTTGAAGTAAGTATTATTCCCATAATCTTTGCATTTTCTTTTTTTCTTAGAAAAGAAGTACAGAAATAAAAACATCAGCAGTCCAATTTTGTGTAACCTTCATGTTCTTTATGTGATCTCCTTTAAGTTGGATCATTATGGTCCAAAACTGAGTCAAATTGAGGGTATTTTTATGTTGTTTTGTAAACATTATATCTGATAGAAAACAACAGAGAATCTGGTATGTTTCTTTTATGAAAATAGGTGAGGATTTCTAATCTAAAACACAGCAGGTTGAATGTAGTCTCAAAGCAATTACTGAAGAGTATGTGATGCAGAAAGAGAAGAAAAAAAAGTATAGCGATGCTGTGGCAAATTGATCAAACTGTGAAGATAATTGGTATTAAGCTGTCAGGACAATGAATTATTGCCTGCAGTAAACATCAGCTTAAAAAGACAATCCTGATGCTGTTTGGACTCAGAGAACAAACATACTTGTGACACCAAAATTGATGCCCTTATCTTCCGTATGTTTACTTAGACATGAGGACTTCCTGCCGAGAGAGACCTCAAAAGGAAACAAACAAGCACAACCCCAAAATAGCACAGACATCCACAGCCTTTTACAGTCACAGACATCAGTGAGAAATCACAAAAGAAAAAAAATCTCTGACACATAAGCAGGGAGTGACTTACATCTTGATTGCTCATGTCCCAGTAAGGTCTCTCTCCATATGACATCACCTCCCAGGTGACAATCCCGTAACTCCAGACATCTGAGGCTGAAGTAAATTTCCTGTAGGCGATTGCCTCTGGAGCTGTCCACCTCACTGGAATCTTACCTCCCTAAGGAAGAGACCAATGGAATGCATAAAGGACAAAAATAAATGAAACATGAACTTCTGTATACCTGATAGTTTTGCTCATCACAAAGTACTGAGAAGATGACAAAGTTTACAGAATAATGTATGCCATCAAGATTAAGATGATGTATCAGAATTAATTTTCTAGCCATCACATCCTTCTTTTTTACAAGACAGTAATATGAACTATGTTGATTTAATAAATTACTGAACATTGGAATATAAGTGTAAAAGAAAGAGTTTAAACTTTTCATGATATTGTATGCTCAGTCTATAAGTACGCCTAGATTTTACTGTCATTCTTCCCCAAGTGTTCAAGTGAAAACAAAGATGTTTCAAATTCGCACATGCTCCACAGACATGAATTCACATCTGTCTGCTGCTTCTTTTGTTATGAAGACAAAGTCCAGAAACAAAAACTTCACTTTTCAAACTCCTGAGTGAAGTCCGGGATAAAGAGATTGGTGAAATTGCCTGGTGTCTGATATATGATATATGAACTAAAGATAAACAGTTACACATTCTCAGCAGATTGCATCTTAGACAGATATGAAATGCCTACTACCACAAGCAATAATCCATCTTTATGGTACAGTGTGAGTGACAGTCACATTTGTGAGGCCTTACCAGTGAGCTGGTGTACGTTGGGTCAGAGGTATCCTCCTCCAGATAACGTGATAAGCCAAAGTCTGACACCTTACACACCAGGTTACTGTTCACCAAAATGTTTCGAGCTGCTAGGTCCCGGTGAACATAACTCATCTCTGCCAGATACCTGAAACATCAACAGGATGTATGCCTTTCAAGCTGGGCTACTATAAAAGGTAATGGGATTTAGAATGTGTGTTTCTGTTTGTGTGTCTGTGTGTGAGATATCACTGTCAGGTACCTTTGATAAAAGGAAAAGGATTTAGCATTTTTGTATATATACAAGTTATCACAGCCTGCTGTAAAACACAGATAAGATCTTGTGTTTGTGGATGTGTGAAAGCGTTTCTACCATTTCAAGCTGCCAAGCTGTCGAGCTTTGGTGCAGTTAAGTTGAATAAATATCTTTGCTTAATAGAACACAGTAGAGTTTGGGTTTCTACTCGAGAGTGGGTGTGTTTGTGTGAGAATTGTAGTCAAATCCTCTGTTTGCACCAGAAAGAACCAAATATCACTATTGGATATCAATATATGAAATCTGGGTATGAAAAAAAACTGATATGACTTTTCTTGAAAAATTACTGAAGCATCAAAAAAACTTCATTTTTCCTCTTAACAATCAACAAGGATTTCTGTTCCATTTCTGTCGTGAAAACACATGCATTTGTGTATGTTTGTACCTCATTCCTGATGCAATGCCCCTCAGCATACCAACCAGCTGGATTACTGGAAACTGTCCATCATTTTGCTGAAAAAACAATGAACCGTGATAGGATTACTTGGATTTTCCATTATCACACAAATCAGTAATTCATCAGGTATTTAGAGAAAGCCTTCCAGGTGAGAAGACGCTGTTCACAAAAAAATGTCAAAACAGATTTTTTCTTTCAGGGAAAAACATTACAATTTAAAAATGCCAAATAATTATACAGTAACGGCGGTCTTTATGTTACCATCACGTAATAAAAAACAAAAAAAAACAACAATCCTGATAATTGTGTAATTTTAATGGTACAATTGATTGAAACTGTTGCAATTCTGCTGGTTTAAAAGATCAGCGCCCTTAAATATTTTCCAAACATAATAAGAAGGTGAGCAATTAAATTCATTTCACTACTCCAAATCCTTTAAATGTCATGTAAAAATATTCTAGAAACAGGCTTGTTAACACAGGGATGAAAAGTGAGTTAGAAAAAAATTGAAACTTCCTCAACACATCCCGTTTATGATTTTTCCATGAAAAGATAGCACAAATACTTCTTAGCTTAATTTGAGTAATTATTTTAATATTTTATATGGCTTGAATATGTACATATACAATATGGTACACTTTCAAATTTAACCAGACATTCAGGATTAATGTCAAAACACTTATTTATTTGTGTTCTTGCTTTCTCACCACAGATGTTGTCAAAGGTGTGTGTGTCTTTTAATTTACTTTGCGCATTAAACCACACTGTTGGTGCTGCTTTAACCTAAATTTTTTTTCAAGATACACCCCAACACACAAACATGCTGCATTGATCTTCCAAGTCTTGTGCCGACATGATGGTCATGCCAGGGCAGGATAACCAGTGAGATCGATCACTGTGTTAGAGTATGTGTGTGTGTGTGCGCATGTGTGTGTGCGCATGTGTTTGTGATAGTCATATGATGATTTCTGAGTCAAACAGGGTCATGCTGTGAGAACCAGGCATCAAAGAGTTTCACTGTCTGTTTTTAGAGGCATCTCAAAAGGAAGCCAGGATCAAAGAGACGGACAGACTGACGGGCTAGCAGGATGACGAGGAATAGCACAGGAAGGAAAAGAAGGAACGAAAAAAGTAAGAGCAGGGGGTTGTTTCTGTTTTTTTCTGTTTCTTTAAAATTCCCAATCCTCATCTCCTAAACTGCTGTTTGCGATTTTTAAGGTCAGTGTAAATATAAATGTTGCAGTTAAATACACTTAGTTATGTGTCACAAGGCATCAAATTAAAATCGAGGCAGCCTGAAAATGTGATAAAACTCAATTTAATGCACCAGGAGTCAGAATCATTCAGTGGAATCTAAAAATACTGCCAGGGATGTGGTTACTTTGGTTTGAGTCCTCCTTTTGACACCAAGACTCTGGAAGCGTGCATGGCTATTTGATGGTCTGGTGACCTGTTTAGGGTGTTCTCTATATCTTGCTCAAAGGCAGTTGGTACAGGCCTTAAAGGAAAAGTACAGTTTTTTAACCTGGACCCTATTTATAGCATGAAATATGTTCATAAACTCCCATTTTGGAGTTACTAGAAGTCTATCGAGTGATATTTAGATCCATCGCACGGGCGTTGAAGTGGCAACGGCATAATCAGAGGCACTTTCTTATGTAGTGTTGTCCTCGTAACCGGTTTGTGTCTCTAAATCTATGGTTTCGGATGACAACAAAGCCTCTTTGAAGGCACAGAGGGATAGTACAGCAACTAATAACTCAACACTGGTGTAATGAAGGCATTTTGTGGCAGATAGTGTCTTATTAGAGGCTGAAATGCCTGCCTCTTAAACTTCCATTGAATGCATATGTACGCCAGTGCAATGGATCTAAATATCTCCTGAAGGACTTCAAGTAACTCCAAAACTGTTCGGATGAGTTTATGAATGTATTTCATGCTATAAAACAGATCCAGGTTAAAAAAACGGTACTTTTACTTTAACCCCCCTGCAATCCTGAGTAGGATGAGGCATGGTTGAGACTTCTTACTGTTGAACTATTATATCACAAACCAAAACAACTGATAAATTATTTAGCTGGC
Source organism: Atherina boyeri (assembly GCA_029874935.1). Taxonomy (NCBI): domain Eukaryota; kingdom Metazoa; phylum Chordata; class Actinopteri; order Atheriniformes; family Atherinidae; genus Atherina; species Atherina boyeri. The sequence continues at coordinate 5,511 of JAPMNP010708969.1, forward strand.
AGCAATTATTTCCACATCAAACAGTGAAGTAGAAAGCTTTAGAAGATTTGTTGCCTATATTTAGTAAGTGCAGTATGCTTTGCTATTTTTCAAAGATACACGTCAGGTCTTGCAATTATTCTTTGTTGTGACTGGTTTTTCCTCAACTTGTTTTCAGCATCTTCTGTTATTACCATGTCAATTTGAAAGTAGTTATTCAACCCCCAACAACGGTACATTGTATGGCTATGTTAGTTGGGTTTTGGGAGATGCAATCTCTTACAATTTCCCTCACACTAACATGGTACAGTAACACACTGACTAATATAAAAATGTGTTTTTGGTCATGAGGCATCGAGTTAAAGGAGTCCTGGAGCTATGAAGACCTCCGCTTGCTCAAGGGTTAAGAAAAAAACATTTGACCAAAGCAAGATTTATATATTTAGAAAAGGAGATGAGACCAGAAGTGTGAAGCTTAAATTACAAAACTTTTTTTTGTGTGCACATAAAAAGTGCAGTTATAAATTCCAGAGCTCAAACCTTATCTGTAGTCCAGACTTCCCTTACTTTGAGGATAACATTACCAGGAGACATATTTTCAAAAAGGCTGCCTTGTGGTCAGTTTGGCATGTCTCACACAGAGAAATGAGTAGTTAACTTGCAACAAAATTTCTGATTTGCAGCCGTGGGGCCTTCAACAGATTGGAGCTAAAATGGAGTGACTGAGCAAAGAGGATTTTTGTAAAGATTAAAGCCAGCAGTATAGTTCACCTACAGTTTAATCATGAATCAGTAAATGAGCATCATAAAGGCTCTTCAAATGCAGCGCTGTGTCCTACATACCCTCAGAAATGAGTCAAGTGCTCCATTCTCCATAAACTCTGTGATGATCATGGTGGGCCTGCTTTTGGTGACCACGCCCTCCAGTCTGATGATATTTGGTTGGTCAAACTGGCCCATGATAGATGCCTCGGCCAGGAAGTCTCTCCTCTGTCTCTCAGAGTAGCCCACCTTCAGGGTCTTGATAGCCACAGGAATTTCCTTTTTCCCAACAGGTTTCAGACGACCTTTGTAAACCTCCCCAAACTCACCTGAGAAAAGGGAAAACATCAATGGGAAAAACACATTCAGTGGTGTTTAAAAAAATGAATAAAACAAGGTGCATCTCAGTAGAGAAAAAAACCATGACCATTGCTGGAAACTTGTAACTCGATGTCTTAGAGTTATTACACTATAAGATCAGTCTAATAATTTCATTTCCATTCAACACTATTTGGTTAAGTTTTTGTTACTCAGCATGAATAAACATGAAAAAGACAAGCACGCTGCTCTTTGCAGCAGCCATGTTGGGGAGCAGTGTGAGGAATAGGGTGTGTTAAACACACAAGCACAAAATCCATGCTGGAAGCTGCTGTCTGCACAGTCCCTTCATACCGACGGTGTCTGGACAGTTCCGCCACAGCAGATTGAGGTCGAGGGCTTTGCTCAAGGGCACATTCTTTGTGGACCGAAAGAACAACAAAAATTGGATCCCTTCAATAACTGCTCTCAGGAGGTGAGAAAAGGTTTGGCACTCGATGTAGCAAACAAGATTAAAGGGATAGTGCCATTATTGTTGCTTAGACACAAAGATTTGCACTTCCTTTTTAAAATATAATCTCTTGGTCAAATAAAGGTTGCTTCCTGGATAGCAAGGGTCTGCTGGTGGAGCACAAAGCATGTAAATCCAGTCACTAGTTTGATTGATCTTAGAAGCTAAAGCACTTTGGTAATGCTTTGAGCTTGGGTGTCTGTTTAAAATTTTTATACAAGTGTAAAATATCATCAAAGAAAGGCGTAGTCTGATGGATGCAGTGGCATTTAGCTGCACACATTGGCACATATTGAATAACCCTAATTTATCTTCAATTTATGGTAACAGTGAAAAACTCTGTAGAACAAGTGTTAGTGTCCCATATTGTTACCATAACAGTTACCCTCTTTTAAGTCAAGCAATAAGGGAGAATGAGCAGAAAGTTTCAGTCCTGCAACTTGTATGTACTTCTTTAAAAAAATAAAAAAATAAAAAAAATCATATTTTTATTTACTTTATATTTTGTAATTACATGCATTTTGTTAATATTTTAACTGTAACTTTATTCTATTTTTACTTACTTTACTTAATGTATTTGTTAACTTAAGCACTGCAACAAAAGAATTTCCTGCAAAGGATAAATAAAGCACTTTCACTTCAATTCAATTCAATTCAATTCAAATTTGTAGGCCCACTCTTACTCTACAATCATATTCATTTAAGAAGTTCCTCTGAAGTCTCGGAAGATTATACACAGCTTTCTTTTTAAAAAAAATGTGTTTGTTTTTTTTATTCAAATTTATAGTGGTTTTAAAGAGCTGGAAGACGAATTAAAAAGCCACAAATCATGGAGAGGGAGGGGAGAAATATCAGGTCATATTAGAAGATGGTAACCAGCATAATTCCTGTACCATTTCCTGGGAAGCATTCACATTGTTATACTAGTTTGCTTACATTCAGATTCCTACAGTGCTTTATTCAGGTGTTTTGATGGGAAACAACATGTTTGCTGGAAATATGTAAACTGACCTATATTAAAAGCTTCAAAACTGCAGTTCGACAGATGAGTCGATCTGCTTTCTTCATTATCATTATCATATCATCAATGAGGGATGATCGTTTGGAAGAATAGCGTTCTATCCTTCCAACAAATTTCCAGAGACTTGCAGAACAAATCCCAAGTTGCACTGAAACTGTTATAAGAGCATCGTGGTCAACACCTTACTGAGATACTATATGTGGAATTTCCCTTTAACCTGTCCCATATAGCAGCAATCATAGAAAAACATCAACAAGCTAAAACTTCAGTGACTACATTGAAAATTTCCAATGTGTAGAAACACAGATGTCTTTTGTCAAAATAAATACAACAGCAGGCTGCTTAGGGACATGAAAATTGAATATCACTTCAAATAAAAGTCCTCACCCCAAAGATAAAATCAGTATGTGAATAATAGATGAGTGATGGGAATTGGATGACAGGCTGTGCTGTCTTGTCTCTCAGTGATCTTTGCTCCACATCTCACTGCTCATTAAAAACTATCTAGTGTCAGTGCTGTAAACCAGCAGACGCACAGATGGATGGGGAACAAAATGGGAACAAGAATAGAAAAAGGATGGGAGACGATGGAGAGATGATGGTGACTAAAGGGTGAAAAAAGAAAATAGGACAGGGTTGATAATAAGGGAGAGGAAGGATGAAAGAATTGAATGGGGATGGACAAAAACAGTAATTTTCACTGAGAGGGGGAAATCTTGATGACATGTCACATCTTTTTCTCAAAATAGAGGAGGTCAAGGAGCGGATGGAGCATCAGAAAAAAGATTTATGGAATTTATTATTGATTCTTGACTTAAATCTACAGTATATCTAAATTTACTGATACTAATGGCCTGTCAGATGACCTATTTCACTTATTTCTATTATAGATGAATGTGTTTCATAAGTTTTCTTCAGTCAAATAAAGTGCTTTTTGTGAAGGACATGTTTTACAGTGTGAGTGATGGTAATAGAGTGAGAGGAAAAGTAAGGGCATTATCTCAGAGGGAGGGAATGAGAGAGTAAGGTGGGATATTTCTATTATATTCTCAGGGTGCTTTCTTCTTCTTTTATCTTCCCACCTCAATCTGTTCTCCCCCCACCCCCCAGTTCTTTGTTTAGCATTTCTCTATACATAAACAAAGTTAAACTCCAGAGGGGCAGAATCACAGAGAGTTGAAGACCAGAGGAAGTATGAAAGGAATACAGAGGGGGAAAAAAACAAAAAACAGGAGAGAAACAACTATGGAAAGTAGTAGCTTGCTTTCATGGGAGCTATTCAACCCATGAAGTCCAACCACATCTCATATTACCCAAGTTCCTTTTTTTCTTTCTCATTTTCATTCCTTCTCTGTCACCTCTGGCTGAGGTGAAAAAGTCTTCCCATAGAGATTTAAGCACCAAACGGAGGGATTACCTAAAGTCTTTCAAAGTGGCTCAACAGACCAAAGCTCAAAGCACATACTTGCAATGGCTAGGGTCTGGATCTTGTTCTTGACCTTTAACACTCAGAGCTCAATGGCCATTTGAGTCTGATTGGTTTTGCTACTGAGTTAAAGAAGTTACGAGTTATCGGGGGTATAACATCTGAGGAAAACACATTCCTAAATCTGATCTGGGTTGAGGTAAAACACAAATATTATCATTTAATATAATTGAATAATTAATATAAATAACAAAGGTAATAGAATCTGCTTGAGATTACGAATAACAGCCAATCAGTAAGAAAGGTTTCACATGAGTAAAATGGTTTTGCATGCTTTATCTCACATTGTTGTAATAAATTCTGATATGCTCTCACTGAACTTTGAGATATCTAATTTACCGAATAACCTAAAAACATTATTCTAAAGTTTTTTTTTTTAAGATTGTTAAAATTTCCCCCAGATTTTCTCAAAATATATAAAAAAAAACTATGGAGCCTATAAGTGCCAGCAGGTAAAAATAAAACAGAAAGCCAGTTGTAATCCATGTGGACGGTTTGATAAACTGTGCTCTCTGTTTTGTAATCTGTGCGCACAGATTGCTGAGGGGCCACCAAGATCCAAAAATGGCCAATGGCCTGCCACTCTGACAACAACTGCATATGCTGATCACTGATGTAAAAGGTTAGTCGCCAACCCATACTGGCTGTAGGAGCCACAAATGTTCTTGGGGCTCTAATCACTGGGTTGATGTTTTGTTTTATTTGGTTGTCACGGTGATGCGGAGCATGGGTCACGTGGATTTAGTCGATGACAAGTTGAGCAGTCAAAAGGGGTTGTCAGTCAAATGGTGGTTTAGCCAGAGAGAAGAGGGCTGGGTAGCTGTTATTTTTCTGCATCGCCAAGAATGATTGTGCTAAGTTTGAGTATGCTAAGCTTAATAACATTACTTTAATGCTATCTTGTCATGTTAAACAAGTTTGCCTTGCCTTCTGCCCAGTGTGTGTTACACCTGTAAACCATCAAGCACTTTTAATAAACAGAGAAACACATCAGATATGTGTGCGTTATTTAGGAAGTGGACAGCGCTTCATACAAGTAGATCAAAGCCATCCTCTGCCTCTCTAGCAACTGTGGAAGTTGCTACAGTGGCAAACCACTGGGAGGGGCGCCTGCTGATAGGAAGTGGCTTTACTGTGGCAGCAGACTGTTGCACAATTGGCAATTGCCGTTGTAGGATCACCATATGGATCTATAAGAATTATTGTCAGTGGCAGGCCGTTGGCCATTTTTGGATCTGGGAGGCCCCTCAGCATTTTGTGCGCACAATACAGTACATGGATTTCCACTGGCTTTTTTTAATCTTTTACCTACTGGCACTTGCCGGGCCCCATACAAAAACAAAAGCTTACAACAGTGAGGTACAGTCTATAGCAGACATGCTTTCATCTGGAAAAACAAAACCCACTGGTATTCATTTAATCTTCAGTGAAAAGTAGGAAGGCTGGGGAGTTTGGGTACTGTAAGTAGTTGGGTTGCAACTGGATGAGGACAGTTTGTTGTTTATCAAATTAGGAAAGGTAGAGGACAAGCTAATCTTGCCAAAAGGAGAGTACCCCAAACTGTGTGTTAATACCTTCAGTCCACAATCCACATCACTGCATGTTCACAAAGGTTCACAGACTTCAGAAACTTCACTGTCCCCGATACAACATGTTGTGACCAAAATGTGGAATAACGCACCTGGATCTAAACTTCATTTTAGTGGTTACACATTTTAGTTAACTCTACTGAGTTGTGTTGCAAAAATGATTGAGAAAATGCATTCTTAGTGACTGAAGACATGTTCTGATGTTGTTACAGTTTGATAGTGTGCTTTTCATGTCACTTCAGATCAGGGGTCCTCAAGGTCTGGACTTCGGTCCGGAACCGGACCGCGAGGTGGGTCAGTCCGGACCCAGCCCAACCTATGCTTTGAATTACAAAATGCAATTGTCCTAATTTAATTTTTGTTTTCAAAATTAATCTTCCAAAAATAAGTATATAATAATAAATTGTTTATAATGTTAAATAAAGTGTCCTTGAATATTATTCACAGATGCTCCTGATTTTATATCGTCACTGGTTGTAAAAGCTGTTGTCAACACTATTGGTGATGCATTGAACATTTGGTTTGGTTTTATTTTATTATGCTTTTCTGTTTTGTATGTATCAAATTGGAATTTGCGACAGGATACGAAGTAAAACTAAGGAATTTGGATCAATCAGTGTCAACACACTGTAATGAACATTATCTGCATGACTGCAAAATAACTTTTTCCTTATTTTTCTGATTGTTTTCTTTTTTGTTTGTTTCAGTTTTTTTCTATGGACAACTGAAATACAAAAATCCTCTGAAAAAATTCCTTTCTGATGAAGTTTTGGGTCCATCTTTCTCAATTTTGCCAAACATCACACCACATTTTAACGATGAGAGTGCAGATAGTTAAAAGACTGCAAGCAGACAGTTTTAATTTATTCCTGTGAAAGTTTTCAGTATTAATAAAACATCTGTCCTGACTTCAAAGGAAAAAAATTAAGCAAAATAATAAAGTAGCATTGCATAATTCCAGATCTTTTTTAATTGAAAAGTATGGCATAGATGAGGAAAATTGTATCTCATTTATTTACTAATGCTGTAATGCAGTACTATTAAGCATATTAAAACACTCCAGAATTTTTATTTTGGGAACTTGCTCTTATTTTCTTCTTTCCTTCTTTTTTAGGTACTTGTAGAAACAAGATGTGAGAGAAGAGGAAAGAGTCTGAAAATGTCTACCTGATCCGATGACTTCCTCTATCTTGACACAAGAGGGATCAATTTCTTTGGCAAACTCCCGGACTGCCTCATTGGGGTCTTCATAAGTGAAAGGGTCAATATAGATCTTGACCCCTGGTGAACTGCGGCCCTCAGATAGGGTGGGAAAGGTCACTGTGGGGGTGGGACCACTAAACATGTCTGGTCTCAGAGTAACTTCTGAAGAGAAAGTGAGAAAGTTAAAACAAATAAACACCTTTTAAAATGTGAGGTGGACATTAGCACATATTTGTCTTTATAATTAAGAGATACAGATTGTGGTCATACCTCCTCCTGAGTTGTACTGCTGCAGCTTGTCGCCATACACACTCTCCTTCAGCTGCCTTTTCCTACAGACAGAGACACTGAGTTTCAGGGAAACAAGCCATAAATAGAACTTTTATACAATAATTTGAAATGTTGCAAAGGCAAAATCTACATTGGGAATCTTTTCTCTCGCAGAGTTGACATAGTTTTCTCTGACAGTGAGCTTGAGAAAAAAACTACAAGGAGTTCATTAGGATTGAGGGACTCATTACTGCTGTGTGTCGTTACCGCTTGTTTCCAGTTTTATCTGAGAATGGAACTAAAGTAGTTCAATGTAAGCTGTTAATATGCCACTCAGTTATGTTTACAGAGATTATAGACTGCTTTCAGGCGAGACAGATTGATGCAATCTATATCTTTGAGATCATAGTATGACATCAACTTTGGAATTCTCATATTGCACATTAAACTAAAAAATCAAAGTCATGAAATTAAAATAAATCCTTTAATACATACTGCAGCANGTGCAAGACTCATACCATGACTGGTTGACAGTTGAATTTCCATCCATGAATGTCCAGTTAAGTAGGTTTTAAAATATTCTATCCTAATTCATGTGTAATTTGGAGTATTCCTGACAAACAGGGAGATTCAAATGCAGATGTAAAAGCATGAATAAGCAGGGCAAGGGCATCCCTTTTAATGTATGACAACATTTGGTTTCCATTTGGTCTCCAGCTCTAATGCAAATCAGCACAGCTTTAAAAGACCGACCATGACAAACAGTGCAAATCACCATAAACAGCTGCTGAAGGAGAATTATTGATGCCTACATGGTTGGACAAGATCAGCCATCATACTCTGTGGACGAGGACACAACAACCACCAAATGCAGATGAAATAAGAAAAAGATGGGTATATGTCATGAAAAATCATATAACTACAATGTTAAGCACAATCAGGGTATCTTTGATATAGAACCAACAAGGGAAAATTAGAAAAAAAATCCCACACCCTGGGTCTCAGGGTGTGGGATACAACTGGCATCAGACAAAACAGAAAGCCATCTTACAGTGTTATTTTTGAAAGTAAGTTGATGAATGGATGGTCTGATGATAATCCATCCATCCATCCATCCATTTTCATACCTGCTTATGCAGGGTTGCGGATGATAAGAATAAATGAATAATAATTAATTGTGGGATAATAACAATTCATTACCAGGTTTATCAATATATTAAAAGTGAAAAATAAAGTTTTGATACCAAGTATCAATATTTATGGTTTGCCTGCAATAATTCACATATTCCTAAACTCTCTGTTTAATGTTTACGTGCATTGGAACCCCCACCAGTCAAACAACAGACTCAGCTGTTCAGCTGACAATGAAAATTAAGTCTTAGATGGAGTTGCTTTTTTTCAATATATATCAGGTGATTTTACACCTAATTACATACAACAACATTACTGATGGTGAAAAATAAACTAATTATGTAATTGAAGTAAACATGTCAACAAATACTGCAAGATGTGGTCGATAGTTCTAAACAAAGCAGACCATTTTCCTTTAGTTTAGTAAAAAAAAATGGTTAAGCTTTCATGAGCTTTTTCTCAAAGATTGGTAACAACAGTCAAATCAAGTTGAAATCTTAAATACACCTCCATAAAACAACTAAACGTGAGGAAGTTACAGTATTTGACATCACACACACTGCCCATCTCCACTGCTTCAGTCATTTTCCTGACAAACATGTGCATCTGTGAATCTGCATGAGTTATGGTGTGTCTGTGGTGCTTTACCTGGTACAGATGATGGCAATAGCTACCAAAGAGACGATACACACTCCACCTACTAAAGAGCCAGCAATCAGGGAGAGCTGTTGCCCAAGCTCTGACTTATACTCATCTGCAGAGGGAAAGACACACAATCCACCATAGACATTGAATGAAGCGATCTTATATTTTTTTATTCCTAATATTTCTGTGACTCTCCGAAGCATAAAACTGCATTTCTGGAAGGGCATACAAATGACATCTCCTGTAAAAAAATTTATTTACAATGTGCATTTCACAAGACTGCAAGCACTCAAACATACACCACACAAACACACACACACTCTCAATGCAGGGCAGAATTTAATTAGTTCACAGTCACATTTCTTCTCCAGTGCAACCTCTTGCTTTCCCTCTCCCAGCAGTCACATTC
>JAPMNP010708982.1:0-14574 GCA_029874935.1 Atherina boyeri
TCACACGGCGATACAGGATTGTAGCTGTGAGTATCGCGATTTCGATTTCGATACCCATATTGTTACAGCCCTAATGTGTATATATATATATATATATATATATATATATATATAAAGAAAGAAAGCAGAGGTTGAAGACTTGATACCAGGAAAACTTGGCATTTGATATTAAGTGCTCAACCTCTGTTTTCTTTCTTTCTTTTTTTTAAATCAATGTGAGCTACATCACATCCTGTAAAGACAGTTTCATAGTCAGTGTCACACAGACACCAGCTGGCATCATCCTCTCTGAGGCATGATGAGATGACATCTGTTTCTGAAGGTTGTTATTGTGTGTACGTGTGTGTGTGTGTGTGTGTGTGTGTGTTTATGTAGCTAACACTGGACTCACTTTCCGTTTTTCTGAAGCTTTCTATCACTTTGAAACTTCAATTTCACACTTAATCATAGCCCATCTTTCACACATACACACGCATGCTCAGACACACTCTGATGAAGTCACCGTGAATGTCATTTTGTGTGACTGTCAAATCTGGCAGCAGCAGTGACGATATGTCAGTGTGACAGGATCGGCTCTCTTCTGCAGCCACAGTTACAGAATGAACATGTTTAAAAGTGACACTGTAAAATTGAGTGCCATTATCATTGCCACAGTCCTCATTCATGAATGACTGACTGTCAAGTTCCTTAGGCACACAGAAATCCATGATACTAACCAGCCAGAAAGCAGACTCTCCACAGGCCAGAGTGCAGTGAAGTCTTGATGTCAGCGCTCTGGTTCAGAGGCATGATGACGCCCTCCTCTAGATACAGCCAATAATCTGTACTCACTGCCACTCCCAGCAGCCCCAGGCCACTGATTGCAAATACACTGCTGAGTAAAGTCAGAGCCTTCCTGCTGCATGCACTCATGTTGGTAAAAATGAAGAGAACGTCGTTGGAGCAATCTGGAGAAAAGGGGAGATGTTTACTCTTGGGATATAGAACTCAAAGACAAAAATATGAAACAATAGAAATGCCATTAAAATAATAATTCATAATAGCTTCTAATATGGACTTGAATCCAGAAGTTTCAATGAAGGACTAGGTGAATGAATGAATGAATGAATGAATGAATGAATTAAATAAATTAGGTAATGTAAAAACAATATACAGTATTAGCCACTTTTTATTTATTATCTATTTTCTATTCTAGCGTTAACAACATTGGCTCAAAAAAATAAAATTAGTGCAAATGTCAGAAAAGAACAAAATCCATCTTAAAGTGTCTGATTTATGACTAAAAATGCATCCTGTTAGTGTCCCTTTGGACAAAATCAGGCTTGCAGTTTATCATGCATGCTTATGTATACATTTATTTATACTAATTCCTCATTTTATGGTAACATTTAAACATTTTGCATTAGAATGTTGTTTGTCTGTTTGTGTGTCTGTATTTTGGGACTGGGACAGAAATACTTCTACATTGAATTTAACTACCAAGCTTTCACATTGTTTAGTCTCTTTTACTCCTATTCAGACCATTGATGAACAATGTTCAGATTCTCACAATCCCACGACAAACTGTCAAGGTTTTGCAGAGTCTTTGTCTAAACAAAGCAGCAGGCGCTTCATGCGATCCTCTCACAAGGTTTGAGCTGATGAAATTCTTCTGAGGTTCATATGAGTGTGTAGGTGCTTTGTGAGCTTTGTGAGTGAAAAGGAGGGCGGTTGCCCTTAAATGTGTCCACACAATATTTCTGAAATTTAAAAAATGAAACTTACTCATAATAAGCAGTTTATGAAATGTTTTACAGCCATACAGGTGAAGGAATCAATAATATCTTTACATTTTTCTAATGCTTTTTATTTTTCAGTTTCACACAACAAAGATGACGCAACTTTCTACCTTATTTCTTTCCTTTATTGTTGAAGTCAATTCGCTCCCTGTAAAATCTAACTCCAAACTGCTACAAAAGGAATTGTGAGCCTCCAGACATGAAATGTGTTGCAGTCTGCAACTATAAATACAAATGTTCACAACATCTAAAATCCAGGACGTTTTTTTTCCCCTTCTACATTTTACAGCTATGAAACCAGCTGCAGGGGGAAAAGCTGGTCCTACATAAAAGCATTTACAATCATGGGGTGGATTGGGTTGACTGATGACATAGTAAGGCATCATTCAAAGAGACAAGGTCAAGATTTAGATCCCAGTCTGGATGCATGTGACTGGGTGGGGACTGAGGTCAACTAGAGGTCAGATTGTCAGAAAGAAGCCAAATGTTTATGGATGATAAGCTAATTTTGTGAAATATGCAACAGTCTTAAACATGGAATGTTTCAAACTGCATGATGGTGGTCACTGAGAAACNNNGGCTGTATTTTAGAAGATCATAATTTATTAATAAAACTATTTAAAATTAGCCAGAGGTACCTCAGTTACTTGAAAGAAGTCCATATTCATAGATAATGAGTTTGACCAGAGCTCATATACTCAGTCCCTCTCATGTTATCTGCATCATCATCAGTATTTTATTACCTTGGCTCCTGACAGCAGAGCGTTAACAGGAGTTCAAGGACACGTGATTGATTCCAGCTGGGAACATTGCGATTATCTGATCAGATCCTTAACCATGAGTATAAATCACCACTATGAGATAAAAATAAAGTAATTTATTCAAGGAATAGCTTTACAAAAAAAAAAACACAGAAAGTTAATGTTAATATGATATTTAAAAAAGATGGCTACAACTTTCTTTGAAATACTGAACTGTTTCAGCAGCTGATTGTTATTGTAGAAATCCAGAGGACCGTTTATGGTTATAAGCTCGAAATAAAGGGTGGACTTGTATTACCTGCAAATATTTGCAGTGGTATAATGGTAGAAATGCTCACTTAAGATGTTAAACCATCAACAGTGTGCTTATACATGACGATGTAAGTGAAATGTATTATGTAACCTTTTGCAAATGAACGCATTTCCATTTCTGTCTGAAGAACTTGTAATTGTAACTTAAAACACTGAGTTTATCTCTCTATTTGCTGGTGCTCTTTAATATGCTGCAATGAACCAATGATGAACGACAGTTGAAATCATCGACGTGTATACTAGATAAACTATAGATATTAGTTACCTAATTCAGTATGTAATAGGCTACTGTGCAAACATATCATTCCACAAACAGATAAAAGATTTGAAATAGTAATACAGCTCACAAGTCCATGTTGGGAACAGGTGCTAAAATGTTAGGCAAAAATATGCAACAAATGTGTCGCATGTCATTTGCAACGCTGATTTGTCTGATTGCGCCTCACGCAGTTTCCTCCTACCTGTTAGAAATCCGTCCGGCTCTTGGATTAGAAAAATGCGCACATATATAGGGAATTCAAATTAAGAATTTTAAAAAAGAAAAAAAAAGAAAATCTTCCTGCTGCTGTTTGTCTGCTGAAGGGTAGACTTGACCGAAAAGCCGGCAAGTTGGTCGATTTATGAACAGATTCCTTCGGAGATGAGTAAAGTAAACCAGTCTAAAGGAGGGAGACGATACCGCTGCGTGTCGTTGCTTCAGTCCAACAGGACAAAGTGAGACAGAAGGATGGTCCGGCTCTGCTGCCTGGTTTCAGCTGCGGAATATAAAAACTGACGAGAATACAGAGAATAGGAGTCCACATGGTCACTTTGTGGGGAACCGCCTCTCTTTTCAAGACAAAAAATATATATTTAACAGGCTAACCACTAAATTTAAAAGAACTAAGTTTTGGGTAGCCTATAGTAATTGTAAAAAAAAGAAAAAAAAAGAAAAAAGAAAACGATAGTTAGCGTAATTTCCTTTAAAAGTTACAAAAGTGTGAATGATTCAGCACCAAGGACAGCTCCCATGAACTCTTACAAGAAGTGAGGCAGCTGACGGATGAGCAGGAAAACAAAAATACAAGAAGCACTTGTAAGTCAAACACTCGTGCAATCTATACCTTGTTGTGACAACCATCACTGCAGCCCTCCACTGATCTGCGTGACTCAATGGAAGCCTCTCCTCGGCGGAGACACATCAAAGCCTACAAAGTTTGGGGAAAAAACACCCTAAGACTAAGAAAAACAGGATCCTCTGGTTTGATGAAGCCAAGATTGAACTCTTTGGCTTTAATTTTAAGCAGTATGACCAGACACTGCTCATCATCCATAGCAACAGTGAAGCATGGTGGTGGCAGCATCACACTGCGAGGGTTGGCCATTCTGAAGACTTTGCTTGAGCCATCTGTTCTAAAACTTTTCTATTTTTTCTGCTTTACTTCATCAGTTATTTTTTGCAGAGATAACGTCCATGTATTTAGTCCAGGTTTATTCTGTTTTTATTGCATTTTATGTTGTGAAGCACTTTGTGTTGCATTTATTGCCTGAAAAGTGCAATATAAATAAATAAAGTGTGAGCTAGAGTTGCATCTGCATCATTCCAAAGAAATATTCATATCAAATCTCAAAGCATTAGTTCTTTTTATGCCTAAAACTTTACTTCATTTGTGCTATCCCATTTTAATCTATTCTTCATGAGTAACAGAAACTGATATTTACACATCTCCCCTTTAGTATGACTCCATAGATATACATATTTCATTATTGGTACATGATTTTCAAGCAGAGGTTTAATAAAATAGGCACAGGACTCAAAGGGTTAAAAGATCCAATGCTGCATGCATATTTGCTATGCAACATGTTAGATGAACTAAAACATTCACAAAAAGGAAAGCAGCAAAATCTTTAATATGTACTTCATACTTTATTTATATACAGTATCCATCATACCACAATGAACAGAGGAACACAAAGAATCAGGTTAACAAAGCAGGGGCAGTGAAAAAAACATACAAACAACCATGTGGCTCTAATGATAGCCTGTAGTGGTTCTGTACCCTGACTGACCTGACATTTGATTAACTCTGTCATGGGTTCAAAAGTGTTATTTTTTCTAATCTCTTCTCCGATATGGATTCTCAATGTGAGACATGTAAACATTCGGTTTAACCTTAAAGAACTCATTTTGGTCCAGATGTATGTGATAGCTGAAAAATCAGACAACATATTCAGTAAATAATTCTTGGGTAAGAGCTGTAATAGTTTTACTAATTTTGGCAGTTTGTTTTATTTATCTATTCTTAAAATCGCTATTATAACTTAGTACATCTTAGTAGCCTACTTGAAAACAAGAAAAGTAAAAGTAACTACATTGGACACACTGGAAAGATATGTGTTTGGCACCAGTAAACAGAAAAAAGCCATCATAAACAATTTAACACATTTGTATGTTTATAATTAAGCTTTTTAGCCAAACAGGTCAGGCTACATGACAGCGAGTGGGGAGACACGAGCAGAAAAGCGCACGATGCTGGTTGGTTGCCTTACTCAGCGCAACAAAATGGGAAACTGCACGGCAGATTTCACGGCAGGTATCTCTGTGTCATGCAAGGGTCTTTCTCATGCTTAGATCCAGCCTTGCCTCACGCATGCACACGATATATAAAGAAAGGGCATGTTTCGGCCACAGGGTTCTCTGGAGTCCTCATACCGTTAACTTGGTTTTGATTTCACTTTGTTACAGGTGTCAGCCCTGAGAAGACCAAGGCAAGAGGGCATTCGACAGTTTCACGCACAGTACGTGCTGCATATTTTCTATAGGACACTGAGTAGTATAAAACACTGGATAAATAGTTGATATACATATAACAGGGTTTGCTGATATCAAAGCTACCAAAGATTCAGCCAAACTTTATATATATGTATGTGTCTGTCTGTGTTTGTATTTCTTTTTAGGGCTATTCTAAACATAGAAATGTCCAAAAGCACATTCAGTTCGTTGTATAAAATCTGCAAGTAACTTCTCTTTTCGAAACATCTCTTTGAAATATATTTACAAAAAAAAAAAGAAAAGAAAAGAAAAGAAGAAAGGTTGACTTACAATAGAAGGATAGACATCTCTGGACATTTAAGTGGAGCTAAACAGAACATAAAACAGAAACAAAACTATTTCTTCCAATTAAAAAAATTCTTTTGAAGAGAAACATATAACAGTTATATATTAACAGAGTTCATATTGTAATACTAAACTTTACAATGATACTAGACGTGTACTGCATCCTAGACTCTACAGCTCATACAGAGTCAGAAAATAAGCATGCAACAGAGATCTGCTTTGTGCATATGGAAATAGCATCTTAATACTTAGGAACACGGTCTCGTTCGTCCACAATCCCCTGACTCTTACATCGTCATCCACTGCAGGCAACATCTGCTGCACTGAAAAGGCCCGGACAGTTTGCAAACAGTGATTCGCTTCGGTTTCTCCACGCTGAGTTAGATAAACTGTAGTTACACGTCCTACAAAACAACAGATATAAACATCCCCTGTTTAAGGGTTTTTAGTGTCTCTTGACACCATCGGGAAAGGCCAGAGAGGGAAAAGAAAAACATTACAAGGACTATAAGGACTGCGATAGAAATGTATTCTTCCACTTCTACTTTGGCACTCATGTAACAGTATACTACCTCTTTTTGTTCAGTATAGAAATATAATATACACGTGTAACAATTCAGAAGTAGATAAAGCCAGGACAGAGCAGAAAATCATGTTCCGTTCTTGTCGTGCATTGCAGCTAGTTGCGTTGGAAGATGGGGAACATGAGAGGGATGTGAAGGAAAATGGATCTTTAACATCAAAAGAGATAGTAACTGATACTGAGACACATTCATTCACGAGATAAAGGCGGCAGGTTTGATAAAAGCTACAGCTGAAGGTTCGGAAATACAGAATCAGAATGTAGAAGAATGAGATGCTAAATTATCAGTGCCATGTCCGTTCCCTCTCTCTTCTCAGATTGTAGTCACAGCAACATTCTTTACACTTCACTCCCCTCTCCTTGGTCGATTCTGTGCACAGGTATTGATAACAATTAGATGCAACACTAGAAGATGATATGAGTCTGTTGACAGCAGGGATGCTTGAATTGGAAGGATCCTGTATTCTGTGACAGTCATGCTTTTATTTTCTCCCCCTCTCTCTGCTTGCTCCTCATACCACGCTGTGCAGGGATGGATGGATAAACTGAGGGTTGATGAAGGAGAAGCCGGCGAACTCGCCCTGGTCGATGTTGGCGATGACCAGCTGATCTGGCGGGGTCAGCACGGGCTGGGTGCGTGTGAAAAACTTGTCAAAGTTTTCTGCTCCTTTGCCACCCTGAAAGATTTGAGAGGAATGTTAGATGAAGGAGGTTATTTTGATAACTGGACAGTAAAAGGTGATAAAAAGTTGTCGGCTCGTGATGAAAGGCTTTTCCTCTTGAGTCTTTTATTAAAAAGCTTCCCAACAGTCCCAAGGGGGAAGGTGGTGTA
The DNA here is from genome assembly GCA_029874935.1 of Atherina boyeri. Classification (NCBI taxonomy): domain Eukaryota; kingdom Metazoa; phylum Chordata; class Actinopteri; order Atheriniformes; family Atherinidae; genus Atherina; species Atherina boyeri. The sequence continues at coordinate 7,364 of JAPMNP010708982.1, forward strand.
GGAAAATGTTGATGTTCAGCCAAGCAGAAGCTGTAATTAGATTAGGAGTCAGCCTACTGTAAGCACCAACAGAAGAGGTTGTGGCCGTGTGGTTCTGTTCGGGGCTCCCTTGTGTCACATATACATTCAGCTGTGCGTGCAGTGTAAATATGCCTCATTTGCTAGGGCGCAACAAAACATACTTGTAGTTCAACGTGGATTTATCTCCTCCTGCTTGCAATACATTCTCTCAGGAGACGTATCAGCATATCAGATATATATATCTTACAGAAACCAAACCATAAAGGCTCAGATGGAGCTCCATTTTCCCCGTCCCTTCAGACCAATTTATTATGCCATGAATGAGCTCACAACTACAATGCACCACACAGTTCCCCCATCTGAATAGATGCATCTACTTTTAGCAGTGCGTCTCCCCACCGTGTGAGCGTGGATGGATAAATCCACGGAGTAACCCTGCATCTACTGTGGCCCTTGTGCTGAAGTAAAGGGAACTCTACTTGTATGGAGATATTTTTAACCCTAAGTGGCGGCACTCGTGTTGCTTTAGGCACTGTGGTCAGCGAGAGGATGAAGGATACAGATGTCTTTGAAGAGAAAAAGGGCATTTGTGGTGACAGGACATCAGGAGCAGGAAAGTGAGCAGATGTTAGCGGTGGCCAGGCATGTGGCTGCAGCTGGGATTCAGCCTTAAGCTCGGCTGGGTGCATATAAACCCCTCCACCAGCCGAAGACTGATGCTCACACCAATCTTCAGCAAGTGCATGTCTAAACATACAGCTCTGGAAAAAGATAAGAGACCGCTGCTTAAACTGCTCAAATTGCTATTGGGTAACTTTCTAACTGCTCAGCTTTGCTTGATGGTTTGTGAACCATTGAACCATTTTCAAAGTCATTCCAGATGTTTTCTACAGGTTACAGATCTGGAGATTGAGCTGGCCATGCCAGGCTCTTGATGTGATGATCTTCCATCCAGAACTTGATTCTCCTGGCTGTGTGGCATGGAGGATTGTCCTGCTGTAATATTCGGGTTTGGGAATAAAATCTTAAGGAAGTAAATGTTTTCCACGACAGCCTGTATGTGGCCTTATTATTGCATTCGTCACAAAGACACATCTGCCTTATTCCAGCACCCCTTGATCACTGATCCTCAGCTATATGTGTGTGTTTACATGGAGCACTGTTAATCTGAGCGAATAAAAATGCGCCATGAAAAATGTCAGCTGATTAGCCTCGATCAGAAAGAATTTTCTATCTGATCGAGAGGAGTGCTTTAAACCTTTTCCCGATTGGATCACCAGGAAAAAATAACCATTTGAACAGTTATTCAGATCATTTTTGTGGTGGATGCCGTTTCTGCGCATGCTTGAACCACGTGGGGGTTATGTGACGTAATGAGTTTCAGGAAAGACTTGAAAAATGGCGGCAGCAAAACTGAACTGGACTGTGGCTGATAAAACGTTTTTGATAGAAACTGAAAGTGTGAAAGATTATTGAGCATTTCGATGGTCAAAAGATTTCAAATTAAAAAAAAGAAAATAAACAAGTGCACATTGCGCATGTCAAAAGTGTTACGGTCGTATTACTTATCCTTCATATAAATTTCATCTAATTTTATCCAGCGTCCATATGAACATGTCAGTGGGAATCTCTGATCAGAGGCACTGTTAGGTCTCCATCTAACCATAAAACGACTCGGTGTTGGGCAAAGCTGAAAATAGACACAGAGAAGATGACCTTCTTCTTCAGTCTTCTCTTGTCCAGGTTCTGTGGTCTTTTTCAAACCTCATCCAAGGGTCTTTGCTTTTTATCATTTAAGGTAAAGTTTTCATTATTCCAGTCCCGTCTGCAGGAGTCTGTTTCCAACTGTTCTTGTCATGAACTTCCCCCCTGTCTCAGTTTGTAACTGTGTTTGACAATCACTTCATGTCAACCATTGGTTCTTGAGTGATGAGTCCCTTACAGCTCAAAGTTGTTTCAGCCTCCTGCTAGACTGTAGCTTTATTTTACTCATAATGCAGAATGAGATATGCTTGTGTAGACATTACATTTTCGGTAGTAATACTCAGAGATGCTGATTTAAGAACAAATAGCAGTGGTCTCTTGTTTCTTTCCAGAGCTGTATGATGCCCATGAAATTGTACTTGCACACTTGGGGAATCATTTAAATTATTGAACAGTGATGCAGAATAACAGACATCACATTCTACATGCTGGACCACATGTAAAGCCTGAATAGGAACATGTGAGGATGAAAACACAAAAGCTGGATGTTTTGTTTTTATTTATTTCAACCGTCATCTAACATCTCTTTTTGGGAATGAAAATATATACCTGAGGGTTTTAGAAGGTGAGCATAATCTACGGAGTGGCAGAGCGGTCAAATTTCCAATGCTGGGAATAGTTATTTAGGTAGAAGATTAATAAATCTAATTAAAGACACTTTAAAGGTTATAAACCATGTAATACTTTGGATGTTCCAAGAAAAGTGAGCACTTTCAACAAGATTTCAAACTTCAACAAGTTTGTTGACAAGTTTGGTGCAAATTTGAAAAGGTTTAAGACCAACTCTTCAAACCCATTCAAATCAATCAGCATCTATGGGGTCCTTTAAGCAGCTGCCCAGCACTCTAAAATGTTAAAATAATTCATGCTTTCCAAGCAAGAGAAGGCTATATGACGATGTACTTTGCTCAGTTTGTGAAAAGGTAATTAAGGGACGGTACTTAAAAGCAGCCGGAGAGATTGACTTCAGGTTTCAGAGGCGAACAAATACTTCCTTGAATTGCTCATGCAATTGGTAGAAAGGAAAATGGAGCCCTGATTTTTGGTAACAAAAGGCAACAGTGCGTTTAAGAAGAGCTATGTGTAACATGTTAGTAGAGTGATCATGACTTGGGTTAATGATAGCAGTCACTGGGAAAGGACCATTAACTAACCTAAAAAAATAATAAAAAGCTGTTATACTTTCCAAAAAGAGTATTACTAAGAACAAAAACACAGATATTTTCCAAATGGTACACATTTTACTCACCACTTTGGGTTTAAATGGTGGCTGGATCTCCTTGTTAGCCAGGCGTTCCCAGTCGATACGTCTGAAGAAGGCTTGCTCTCTGATGTCCCTCTCACCCTCTGGTCCACAGCCAAGACGCTTCGATGGATGCTTGGTCATCAGCTGATAAATAGAAAAAGAAGAAGAGAATTTGACACAGACTGTGTGATGATTCAGAAAAAAGGAAGGAAAATTTATTTTTGGGGAAAGTAAAGGAGAAAGAGTGATAAACTGTGAAGCTGTCAAAAACAATACCACCAGATATACCTTTTTATAGCTTCATTTTCTCTCAGCAGCCACTTTTAACTTGGACCATAAATCCTTTTTTGTAAATGAAATGTGACGCAAACAATAACAGGACTGTAATCTCTTTTGTCACCTTCTCTGAGATGATGAGTAACATTTTGTGTGGCAGAAGGCAGCCTCAGGGTGGAGTGCAATAAATAAAGGTGGGATACGTTATTAAAAGACTCCATCAGACTCTCCCAGAATCTTAATATCATCTTCTCTGGTTTGGAAATTGACACTGAAAGCTGATTTCCGCCTCGGCAAAAAATCACAATCATGAAAACCATGATGCTGCTCCACCACAATGACACTACAAAAGACTACGTTAGATACACATGTGGTCTCTAAATAAAGACAGCGTACATCTGCTCCTCAAATGTTCCAAATGTGATGTTTCCATGCATCAACACGCCTTTCTCAAATTAACTGGGTCACTTGACAACAAGCATTGGATCCTGCAGGACAGTGGCCTTTGAGAACCGGGGTTTGAGATTCCTCCAACTGCAGAGCCCCTGCATAAGGCCATTTGTGGCTGTAACAGACTACTGTTATCCAGTGACTGAAAAAATTTGTCTTGTATGATGTGTGTACCTTCAGATGATTACATAACTCCTGAACAGCCATGGTCTTTTTTGTTTTGTTTTTCCAGTGTGGTATGAAGCAAACTCACCTGTGAAACTGAATGAATTCATTAATGAATGAAATCCACCGGTCAAAGTAAAGAAGCAGGCTCTTGTGCAGTTAGAAGCTGCTAATCTTCTGCTGTTTTTTTTCTAAACCTATAATTCCCATAATGAAAAACAATAACAGAGCGTATCTCTTCTGTAGTAGCTGACACCTCACTCTTGCATATCTAATGTTTTCTTTTTTCTGCACAGTTCTTTTCTTGACAGGAAGAGGATCAGAGAAAGCGGGGAATGACATGCAGCAAGGGGTCCCAAACTGGGAGTCGAACCTGGGCCGGTTGAAAGCGAGGAACTATAGCCTCTGCACATGGGGTGGACGCTCAGCCCTTTGAGCTACACACTGCCCCTGCCACGACTTTTAACCCTTTAAAGCCAAACACATCATATTTTATATATACAGTTTCTGAAAACTTTTGCATCTATGACTATTTATCACTTTATGGTAAAAACTTTGCTCAAAACCCTGCTGTACATAATCTGATGTACCTGATACTAGGAGGCAGAAGACTACACGAATATAATTTTGCCATATCACACGATAATAATTGGTGAATATTCAAGATTTTTTTTTTCAAACTTTGTTAAACAGCCAAATGAATACTTTAGATTTAAAATATTAGAATTTTCTCCCCATTCTTTCTTAGGTCAGGCTTTAAAAGGGTTAAAAGCTTGGAGAGTGTTGCAGATTTCTACCCATTTCTAAAATCTTTAAGCACCACTTACTCCCTTGCAGATGGACACAGCTTCTTTAGACATGGACTTGGGGTAGGACACATTGTGCTCCATGATCGACTGGAAGAGCTCGTCCTCATCTTCTCCATCAAATGGAGGCTGAGGAGGACAAAACAGTGCCAGGGAGTTTAGACAGAATTCATGATGATGAGGATTTGCAGATTCTTATGCCAAAAATGTGAAATAGATTACATCAGCAGTTGAAGTTGATGCTACTGATACCATCAGCTATCAGTAAAAATGATTAACATCAGTATTGGTATTTCTCAATTGGTGAATCGATATTAATTTGAACTGATGTGCTATTTGATAATCATGCAACAATCCAAATCTGTGCAATCCTTGCAAAGAGTTGGTGCACATTACCTGTCCTGCCAACATCTCATACAGGAGCACTCCGTAAGCCCACCAGTCCACCGATTTCCCATAGGGTTGGTATGCTATAATCTGACAAAACAAGAGGATATGGTAACAAAAATAAACACAAAAACGATTCATTCCTTAAATCTAAAAGAAGTGTGATTATTAACCACTTTACTGATAGAAATCCCGTCATCTGCTCTAAAAGTACTTTAATTAAGTAATTAAATACTTTAATTAAGTAAATAATTTTTTAAGCTGCCTTTTTTTGGTCAATGTTGTTTGACTGCAGGGAAGAGAAGATGAACACTGCAAGGTTGCACACAACCAAAAAGGGCTTACAGTAAGTGAAGATATCAAAGAAAAAGCTAACAGAATCCTTCATTTACTATAAACTAACCAAACTAACCCCCACTGAATACAGTCAGCTATTTTGAGCTGATATAACAAAGGCGCTTTCTCCTAACATCCAATTTACCATCCCACACCTCCCCTCCCACACACAGTCGACACACAGACACAATAATGATTGCACAGATGCATGAGCTAAATCACAGCTGCACTTGCTTTTAACACAAAAATGCAGCGATTTATACAGTTCCTAGATTGCTCATAAACCAGTTGTTGCAAAACTTTCTTAAAAAACTGTTTATTTTTCTCTTTAAATCAGAAATCCTGATTAGGGCTCTCATTTTGTTAAAGTATGTCAAATAATAGATGGATTCCAAGTCAGCACTGAGCACTGAGCTTTGTGCATGTTTAGAAGACAAGAAAGGGCAAAGATCATTAGGTAATGCATAAAAAATTCAGAAAAACAAAAATCTAATGAGTTGTCTCTGATTCATTTTTGCAGTGAGGTATGTAAAGTTCAGGAAGTCTAAAGAAAAAATTAAGACTTTTCTAAATGTAGTTTCTTCTGATCGACCAGGAGGAAGGGCTTTCCTCAGCTCCCACCAGGGAGACACAGACACAGTTCACTACCATGAGTCAGTGCAGGGAGATGGAGTAGATAGAAACACAGGCATATACAGCCATACTCATAATACCAGAGAGATAACCAATTAGCTCTTTATCCTCAGTGAATCATCAATCTCTTCACTTTAAATAATAACTCAAAAGCCATTTCTCTCCTTGTTATTAGTTGTAATCTTCAATCTTTCATGTTGTTATTTGAGTTTCTTCTCACAACACCATCTGTGTAATCCAGTTCCACAGCTCAATAATACAATGCAGAATCGAGTTAATCCCTTTAACATTCTGCTCTAATGTTTCGTGAAGCACATTTTCAGCGACTTCTCCACAAGCTTTGCTATGATTGCTAATCTTTGATAGGTCAGTCTCTCCACAGGGAGGGATTTAAAAACAGGGTCCTTGAATTTAATAAACTGCACATTTTTTAAGACAGCTGTGAAAGTTAAGGGTGATCATTTAATTTTTGTTTTTATTTCCACGTCACAGAAATCTCACCTCAGGTGCGATGTAATCTGGGGTTCCGCAGAAGGTACGTGTGGTCATCCCTTCATACATGCTCTCCTTGCACATGCCAAAGTCAGCTATCTTGATGTGACCCTCAGAGTCCAGCATCACATTGTCGAGTTTCAGATCCCTGCAGGAAACACAGCTTTCTGAGCATTTGTGTAGAAGAACTTGTAACTGTTTTGATACTATCGATGTTCTGCCATCCACATTATGAGGAGTAGAGCACAGCCGCTGTCACATCTCAGGGCACTTTATTTGTCTGCAGCTCACATCGTGTGCTGGGTAACACATCATTTTTCAGCCTTATGCCTCTGTGCTTTGGCTCTTAGAATTCAACCTGCGGCTCTGCTTGTGTTTTATGCCTCCATTTTCCATTTTCCTTCCCTTGGCCATCACTTCTGGATCTCATTTTCTGTCAAAAACTAAAGTGGGGGTGACAACCACAAGGCTGCCTGGATTTGAGAAATGGATGTGAAGATTTTGTCCTACATTTCTAACATCAGGGTAATTACTGTGGATCTGTTTTGTTTTTTTTTAAAGGATTTTTGGGCTCTAGTGGCCTTTATGACAGTAGCTTGACAGGAAAGGGATCATAGAGAGAGAAGGGAATGACA
>JAPMNP010708987.1:0-10493 GCA_029874935.1 Atherina boyeri
TTAGGTTCTAACCGGACTTACTGCAGTGGTTATCACCCCCATAAAACCCCTTCATACCAGCACAGATTTAACACCCAGTCTTTCTGTGACAAAGTTTGATTGACAGATAGAACCAATAGAAAAGCTCCCAGGGAATGCAGTGCATCAGTATGGTTAAGTGTGACAAAATTCCACCTATAGGGAAAGAAACAGGCCACCTCCAATGCAGTACATAGAGGAGAATCTTTCATGCTGTGGGGCTGTTTTCCAATCTCTGACACTGCATGTATAAAACATTGAAATGTTACCCAGTGTCAGAAAACTATGTTTCAGGTTTTTCAGCAGAATTAGGTCCCAAAGCACACAACTAATAGCAGCATAAAACATTACTTTTTTTAAATGAAAAGATGGATTGTGTTTGACTTGTCAGCAATAAGCTGTTCAGTCCCGCTGAAAATCATTAGGGAGTAAGGAAATACACCATAACAAAAACTTACTTTTGCACTGTTAAAGGGCTCGAAGGCTTAAATTTATGAGATGCCATTCATTTGAACCAGCTTGACTTGAAGCATCTTAAAGGAAAAGTACCATTTTTTTAACCTGGACCTTATTCATGGCATGAAATGTATTCATAAACTCACCCAGACAATATTGGAGTTACTTGAAGTCTATCGGGAGATATTTATACCCATCGCGCTGGCGTTGTCGGGGCAATGGCATAATCAGAGGCACTTTTTTTATTAAGTGTCGTTACCGGTTTATGTCTCTCTATATATGGTTTCGGATGACAACAAAGCCGCTCTGAAGGCACAGAGGGATAGTAGAGCAACTAATAACCAAACAATGGTGAAATGAAGGCATTTTGTGGCAGATAATGTCTTACATGAGGACGTCTCATGCGGGTGCATCAGTTTTATGGAAGCACACAAAGAAATCGATCAAACACCTACAGGGTTTGATCACAACCGCAAGACAGCGACAGGAGCCAGGACTTCAAACATTTGTGTTCACATTCAGGGTAGATGCATACTGGTATGTCACTTGCCTTTGTTGGAATATTCCCTTCCTCCTAGATGCAATATAGATTTGCACTGTCACAGCTGTCATCCATGTCTTAATATTTTATTCCAGCCAAGAATTCAGTTCTGCCTCCCCTCCATTTTTTTTATCTTTCTGGGTTTTATTTTCTACTTCTGCTCCAATCGGCTGGCCTCTGTAGAGCTTGAAGGAAAGTCATAGCATTTGCATTGCCACTTATCACACCAAGGCACTCAAGAAATTAAAGTCTCAGGTAAATGCTCTGCTGGTCAAGGCACTCTGCATTTCACAGTCATTACATTACAACAGCAGTTCTTCAACTGTTTGCATGCAGAAACATTTCCAGGAATAGCCTATGCCCCGAGTATTCATCCTGTAGTGATCCAGTAGTCGTCCAGCGAGGATATGAGATTATATGTTAATGTATGTAGAGGAAAGAGCTGTTTATTCAAATGCTAAGATTTTACTCCACGCTGGATAAGTAGAGCAATATTAGAAGCCAAGAGGATCAGTTTGTGCTCACCAGCCTGATCTTTTCTTACTCTCGGAGCACAGCAGAGAAAGCTCCAGGTCCTGGCACACATGCTGCTGAGCAGAAATCAGCTCAGTCTTTATTCACCTAATACATTATTGAAAGCTATTTTTGCAGCTGCACTCTGAGAACAAAGGTATTGCGGTTGTCACTTTCAAGTTCACAGAAAGAAAGGAGAGGATATTTTGAGAATCATCTTCTTTTTTTTTATACATATATTCAGGCTCCCTGAAGTTCCATAACAATCAACCCCGCCTCCAGCAGTTTTGTCTCAGCAGCTGACAGTATTTTAAGTGTGTCAAAAGCTTTTTGTTATTGTACTGTTCAAACAGGTCATCATAGGTTTGGAAGACACCTATTACAGGCTGGCCATTGCTGCACCAAAGCCATTTAATTATGATAAGACTTAAAGCCGACTAGTGTAGGATTTTCAATCATACAATTTCTAAAATTCCCTTTTATTTCTTATTTTGATCTTCAGCCGACTCTAGCCTCATGTTTTCTTGTTTTATCTCCCTCCTGCTTGTGGCATGCAGCACTGGTGAACACATCAGTATGTTAAGTCCAAATTGCATGGCTGAATTATCACACTTCCTCTCTTTTTTCCCCATAACTCTAAAACCCCACCACACTTCAAATACCTTGCAGAGTTACTGAGATGTTGCATAGTGTCGCTGTGGAAAGTCTGGATTTTAGGTTACAAATCCTCAGAGCCCTGCAAACCAACCATGCGAGACCCTGAGCCACCAACTTCAGTGTGAGTGTGTGCAAGGAGAGCTAAGAGTGAGACTCTGAGAGAAGGGAAAACTCAATTAGTGTCAACTGCAAACAACAAAGAAACATCCAAGGCCTTTCTATGCCAGGCATAAAATTGGAACATCTTTCCCTGCATTGTTTGTGTGTTCTTCCTCACCAGCAAACACAATAAGTCTGTAACATTCATCCATGATTAATAACAAAAACAATTATTATGCCTGTCTGTTCACAACAGAGTCAGGCTGATGATGTTAGTACATTTCCCTCTGGGGTACACAAGGTTTTAAAAGGCCTGTTAAAGTCGTCAGATGAGCCTTTAGAGACAGTTTTTACCTGATAGGTTCTACAGTACAGTACGTCCCAGCAACCTTGGGGTGTGCCTCCAGATGAACATACATCATTGCTTCAAACAGACTGAGAACTGATCAGGCTGGTGAAACCAGTGGAGCTACTCAGTGACCACTAGAAGCAGAGGAAACACTTGTTCCACCTACTGTTTCTCCCCCAGGCTGTGGAGCTAAATATGTGCTGTTCCCAAGAAATATTTTGCTGAATGTTGTTTATTTATACATATTTACACATTTTCTGTAAAGACAAAAGTTGGGTTGAGCAGTATCGTGCACNACCATGTGCCATTTTCCATCCAGGTCTTTTTTTTAAAATTATTTTCTCCTATAAATAACAAACTCCAAAATAAACTAGACCAGTGGTTCCCAAACTTTTCCTGCAGGGCCCCCTTTTCATCGACAACAATAATGTCAACCCATGTCAAGCTAATAGTGGAAGCACTATGTATTTTATTCAGTCTAGCTACTAAACGTCCATCTGCTGTGACTTCTTGGTGACAGCTGAGGTTTCCGTGGTGATGTTGAGTGCAACATTCTGACTCAGACTGAAAATTGGTGTGACATTTGTGATTCTGGCATTAAAACTTGACCTTGTGGATGAGAATAAAACATTCACTTTTTATTTCAGTAAGATCTTGCTCTTGTTTTGTTTCTGATGCTTTCGGGAATTTTCCTGACATTTCTATAAATGTAACACAAAGTAAGATGCTAATTGGCCAAGAGACAAATTTTATGAAAAAAAAAGTAAAATTTTTTTAAACAAACTTTGTTGGAATTTCTATGTGAACATCACACCCACTCATTTTTTTTTGCGATTTTTTTTTTTTTTTTTTTACAATAAATGTCATTATTTCAGATGAGGAGAAACATTTTTTGGAAAATCCATTGAAGTGATGTTGGAGTTATGTGTTTGTACAATATAATGTGTGTGACTAATTAAAAGAAAGTTTCATGACAAATATTTCATGCAATTGTGTTTCAAAGTAATCCCACAAAATATTCTTAAGATTACCAACGTAACTGTTGAGCCAAATACTTCTGTTGGATCACTAATTCATTTTCTTTTTTTAAAGCTTACACTAAGTAAGTCTCCATCAAATCAAATTAAATCTTTAAAGAATAGTTGTTTCTGCACTTCTTTAAGTCATAGAATTCTTAATATTCTGATTCCATGTGGTCTTTACCAACGTAATATAACCGCTTTATTTGAATTTGGAGCTAGTTTATGTGTATATGATTGCATAAATCATGCTTGAATAACTGGTATGTCCTGCTCCATGTTTTACTTATATAAACTACTATATAAAACAAAAGTAAGGAAACAGGTGTTTATTGATTGTTTCCTTGTTGTAAACAAAGCCTCTTTGCAATAAATCTTATATTATTGAAAAGTCTGTTCATTTCTTTTTAAAATTGTGCCACGTTTGTAAGGAAATGAATTTATGGCATGAGCAGCAGGGTTGAGTATGTTGATTATGTCCATGAAAAACTTGTTGAATTTTCTCTGCCAGGGCCAGGTAGTTTATCGTGCCATTGACTACCATGACTGCCCTTCACTGTCAGGTCCACCTGTGCACATTATGTCTAGTGATGAGTCCGGATTCTGCCAATGACAGTACGGTCATAGGGTCAACTATGGAGAAGATTTGGAGAATGTTATGATTGCTTCACATAAAATGAAACTTTTTGGTGAAGTTTTAAGTCATTCTTGCATCAATCCTACAAAGTACTATGAAACATCAGCTTTATTGCATCAGTGGGTTAGCCTTAAACAGCTATTCATTCTTATTGTTAATTAATAAAATAACCCTCTACTGATTTTCCAGAATGGGTATGTCATTATCAAACATCTCAAAACAGCATTACATATACTGTACTGTGACTAAACATCTTGTCCGAGTGTCTTGGCGAAGCATGAAGACCACTGCTGAGATTAAATCTGCATTGTTTCAGTTGTTAGGATTCAACAACACATGCCTCAGACTCAAGCAGCTGGTTCAGGATGCAACTAAGGTCACTGGGGACAATTTCTATTGTTTGCAACTCTCAGTGATCTCAAATAGGCAATTACATCAACATCTAAAGTCAAAGAGTTGCATTCTGGGGAAAGTTAAAACACTTTTTTAAAAGTGTTTTAATCTTTTTTTAATGCAACATTAAATGAGGAAAAAAATCATATTTATTTGATATTATATTTATCATAATCATTTATTATATATACATACATACATACATACATACATACACACCTACAATCTAAACATAGTATATATATATATATATTTATATCTGAACTTTTGAGCAACTGCAAACTATAACTGATCTAGAGGCCATGAGCTTTGATTGGGTTAGAGGACAAGAGCAGAGTTGCCAACCAAACTCCCAAAGGAGATGCTCCACAACAGTGCCTCAACAATGAACATCTGTGTAGATGATTAAACACATTGAAAAGCCCTGAAGAAAAAAAGGAAAAAAAACTTTAAAAATGTCACAAGCAGGACACAGTCCAAAGCAGTGACCATCCCATGACTTCATCATCCTTGCTGCTCCAGAGTTTTGAATTTTCAAACGACATGTGTTGTCTATTCCCAGATCCCTTCTCCAGCTGCTCCTGTGTTTGGGCAAGTGCTTTAGGCTTTTGGTTTATGTAATGACTGCAAAGCAACACATACAGCACAGCTGACTGAGCTCCTGCGTGGCCAACACTGTGCTGAGCCGACTCATTACAAACACTCTTATGCTGGATGCAACACTTTATTTCATGGTTGGGTGAAAAAGACTCAAGGTAATGAACAGATTTTGAAACTCACAATGATACTATGCACTTATAGGGCAAAGCAATTCTTATAAACAATGTGAAAATGGCATAATAATCATGAGCCATCCTACTGCAGAACACACTGCACTGTTAGAGCTTGAAGTAAACACCTGACAGTACTGATTACACTGAATCTGAAAAAATAAATTACACAAAGCTGACCACAGTCATTTGTGAAATGACTGAAGGACATGTGACAGAAAATGGACTGATACCAAAGCTCTCAGCAGCAGCCGCCGCCTGCCAACTGTCAGTCACACATGTCTGAAAACATGCTGCTCAAAGTCTGTGATGAATCTTAGACATGAAAATGGAGTTGACAGGGAAAAAATCCCCCTGGCTTTGTGTGGTGAACACTCTACTGATGTTAAAACACCTCCGTACAGCAGTTAAAGGTCAGAGTGAGACTCAACTCTCATTAAAATATTTACAAGAAACATTGAGTCAATATTACAACTGATACTCTGAGCCACATTGTCAAAACTAGATGGTCAAACCCATCATGTGGAAACAGGACAAGAGCTCCACATAGTGGACATCCCAGCTGGTGGCATGAAAAAGGCTAAATTTGTCCAACATGAAAGAACATTGTGTAGGACTGGGAGCACATTATTGTGTGTCTGTGTGAACTATAAATAAAAAATATTCAAGAGAACAGGAATAAACTGATGGAAAAATAAAAATATTAGGAACATTTATGAAAAGTTTAGATGAAGTAACCTTGCCATTTTCACTTGCTTCACTTTTTATGTCTTTTACTCGTACATTCTCCACTGGTTACTGGCTCAGCAGTGTACTTCAGAGCTTGGTCTGTGAAAAGAAAAAAACATAACAGTCAAATCATAAGAGGATCTATGGTACACTTTGTGTTTTCATTAAAAGCTAGCAAATTAGCAAAATAATGCATTTATATTTTCACTAAGAAAATTAAATAGAGGGATAATTATTATATCGGAAGATGGATGTGGAGGTTGGAGGAAGACAAAAAACAAGAATTATGGAGGTAGTGAAAAATGACCGTGTTTGTGTATGGAAAAAGGATGCAGGGTTGGATGGAGGCAGATGATTCGCTTTGGCAACGCCTGAAGGAAACAGCTGCAGTGTTTCCCCTACATTGACTCAGCCGTGGTGCTTAGCGACAAAAATCTTCAAAATGCTGAGAATCCAATCGTTTCACATGGACAACGTCAAAAGTTCTTAATTGAACCTATATCGTCGCCTTCTGAAGTGTAGCAGGGGTAGGCTACTCTGCTGTCAGACATCTGTTCTGCATGTGATCAGAGGCCTAAATAAACTTCATTAGTTAAGCCCACAGGCAAGGTAAACTTCAAGAACATCCGACAATCTGGAGTCCGGAGAGAGGAAAGGTAACTGCTGATAAGTTGCTTTAGATTTTACAAGGTGCATAGACATTCCAATAAAGATATTGAGGATGAACAGCAAATGCAATGCTATGTAAAGTTAAGTAATTGGTCCTAACGATACCATAGGCTAATGAAGTTGACACTGGCTAGCTTAAACAATGTTGGTCATCTACGCACCATAATGTACTAACCACTGTTTGTACCCCACACACACACCCCAGTTCGACTATTTTCCACCACAGTTACAAAATGCTGTAGAGCTAAACACTGACCTGAAAATGTAAAGAAGAAAGCACTACAGGCACAAGAGGAAAGTCATGTTGGACCTTCAGGTTTTGGAGCCAGAATATTTGAATTTACAATTTAAAGAAAACTTGAAGCTAGAGTTATTTTTTTAGGGAGTTTACATGAAGTTGAAAAGCAAATAACTGTTGGTCCTCGCAAAACAATCACTGATGCTAAAGTTATTACATGACTGGTGGTAGATTTACTTCTAAAAAATGAAGAAGAAAATTAAATCTACACACTTCATTCGTGAGTTAGTTATGCTGAAACCTCCAGGAGCAATTCTTCAATAATGCACAACTACTTACCCGAAAAAAAGATTTTCGCCAATGGTGCCTTTACTTCCAGAAGCTCAGGGTTCTCCTCTGAGTCCTTCCTGGCATGGAAGCGTGTGAAGTGCAGTGCAGGCCACCATTCTTTTCTTGAAGTCATCGTTTCACTGATGATGCTCTCCCAGTTATCTCTGTTTTAAAGCATAAATATTAACAGAGACACAGGCTTCAATATCTTTTTGTCACAAAAACAATACTCTGCTGAAGGTTTAGGAAAAACATAGAAAATATCATTTCAAACTTTAAAGGGCTTTAAACATACTCTGCCTGCAGTTTGTGAATAATGGTCTTTAAACACATCCACACGTCCAGGTTGCTCCTCCAGCAGGCAAAGTCAAGCATTTCAAGAACAATTCCTAAAGCTTTCTGGATGTTCTTTGGTTTCTCTTAAAATAAAATAAAAATCAATAAATAAAATTATCATCATCATCATCATAATAATAATAATAATAATAATAATAATAATAATAATAAATTAAACATTAACAGTATTTCAACATTTTAGTGTTAACAAAACAGAGAGCACAGTCAAAAAAAGGGAACACTTTTATATTTCAATTCAGTCAACGCAAAACAGTCATTTAAGATAAAACTCACCTTCACTTGACTGAAGCAGGAGGGAGCTGTACTCTAACATCAACTCATGGCTCGGGACTAAATACTGAAGATTCTACAGCATAAAAAAGTTTTGTGTTAACACACTGGACTCAAACGGTTTCTGAATGCTTAAAATAGTTATCTAGTAAGAGGAAAGCACAATTACAATTTTAACAAATATAACAGAAAATATATATATCATATATCAAATATAAATCCATATACCGCTTGAAATGACAGGATTGTTGTTACTTAAAAGCAATGTCCATCTTGTATGTACAGTTTATGGCTTAATCTCAGCACTGAACTTGCTACGGTGCTGTTAGCGTGTAGTAGTACCTTTAATACTTTAATCAGTTCCTTCTCAGAAGTACCATGTCGCTTCAGGTACTTGTACAGATATATGTGTGCATTGGGATTGGGTGGAAAACTGTTGTCAAATGCGTAGTCATTCAGGACTTTCAAAGCCTCCTCGTGATCTTCATAGAACTCCAGCATCTGCCAAAACAAAAATACAGCAACATAAGATTAGAGCATAGTTTTTTTTTCACACTGATTAAAGTAATACAGAAGCACAACAGCTCATTTTACCACCATGAATTGAGTTATTTTCAGAATAACCATGTTACCCAACCATCAGACTGTGCTTGTTTTCATATGAAGGATAACTGAATACTAACCAAGCACATTATCATTTTATAAAAGTACAAAGTGAATAGCCTGATAGCAAACACTTGTACACCAAACAAACTGAGCATTGAGCCGACACATTCTTAACATAATTTTAGCAAATGCAGCATGATTTAAACTTGAAGTTGGGTGGAGCAGAGGATGAGGAGGATGGATATATTTATACTATAATACTCTGCACGTTACCCCCTGCCGTTCTGTCCCGGGTAGNCTATAATACTCTGCACGTTACCCCCTGCCGTTCTGTCTCGGGTAGGACGTACAGTAGGTGTGATCGAGCCCTAATAAAGCATCTTCATTTGTGTGCTTGTGTGGGTCACTGTATTTTTTAAACTGGCTTTTTCTAACCCCCCTTTCTAAAATATTTTCCAATCCCAGTTTTTAAAATTATGCATTTCTTAACTTAAAATCGTGTGTTTACCTCAACATAACTCAGGATAAAGGGATCCCAGACACCTGGAGTACTTAAAATGTCTTTAAGATTCACAGAGGCTTGTCTGAAATAGTTATGCACGCCTTGGTTCTCAGAAAATGCATCAAAAGTGTCTGAAAAAAAAAGTAGTCAAACACCACATAAAAATAAGCAGTTCATATCTTATTGGAAACAAAGATAATACATCAATACATTCTTCATAGTGAGCTCTTCAGCTGCTTCATTACACCGACAGTTACTTTCTCTATCCTGTAGGTGGCAGCATAACATCACACAATGGCTAACAAACAGTGCATTACATACACAAGTAAATAATGGATGCTTAAGGGGTAAGAAGCTGTGTATCGCCTTACTATTGTTGGAGAGCGCAATCTTTTTCTCAGACCAGATGATATAATCCAGCAAGCTCCTGTAAGCCTGAATCAGTTTAGTCCTCTGAATCTGAGCAGATGATTGCTTCCCGTACCTCCAGCTTTCAGCTGCAGCGAGATTTTGCTTTGCATCTTCAAACTTACCCTGAAGCATCAGGTGGAAGGAATGTTCCAGAGAAACCTGATAAACAGTCACAAGTCCTTTTTCAGATTTAAACTAAAAGGTTAATTACAAACTAATGGTTCATAAACTAGCATACCTTCAGGTAAAGTTTAAATCCGGAATGTTTCATTCGTTCATAGATGATGTTGTAGTCCGCCATCGTTGAGTTGGGATGATGATGAAGGATCTCAGTGCTGGCTCTCCAAACAAACTGGTAAATTTAGAGTAAAATACAACAAGAGGGCTAAAACTGAGGATGGGATGTCAAAACTGTACATGGTTCAATTTGAAAATGTTAACTCATACTTCACATATACTTTTTTTTTGCAAAGAATCATCTTTGTTCTTTTAACTAAATCCCTATAAAGTAAACAAGTTGAATGTTTGGCCTTTTACAACGTATGTATATTTGATCCTTGATTGGGAAAACTGTATAACCATATCCAACATAAAAAAACAAACTTACCTCTTTATACTGCTTTGTTGAGTAACCAACTTTTTCCTCCAATATTTGGGGGTAGCAGGCCATGTACTCTGCTGCTTCATGCCATCTATGATGCAGCATGGCTTCTCTTATCTGCTCCAGACACATTCTAGAACTCTGATTAAATCCCGTTTCCTTTATAGTTTCTAAAAACATAAGATTTGATCACATGTAACAGTTGGTTTTGTCTGCACAGGAAACACGTACCACAGGTTGTAAAATCTGACTGGATTTGTACCAGTACCGATGTAGGAAAGAAAAGGAAAATTGTTCATTTTTGCAATTTGAAAAAAAAGAATGGGGG
>JAPMNP010708995.1:0-10502 GCA_029874935.1 Atherina boyeri
TTGGTAGCTTCTAACGGGAGCTGATTTGGAACTATACAGTATGTGGAAGAGGCTGCGTTTTCGCTCCGTTTGCATGGCAGAGCACACGGACAAAGACCAGACAGGTACATATAACTAGTCTAAGGTAAGGTAAGAACATATGTCGGTATGTAAAGACGGTGGCCTATTCCTTTAAATGGCTACATATATTTCCCTTGCTTGATGATTGGACATTTAAGATGTAAAAATTCTGAACTGTATTTCTGGTCTTTGGTTCTCTGTTTATTAATGAGACATGCACTGTATGAATTCTCAAGACAGTATCCAGCTGTAATTTCTACATGATTAAAGAGACCTTCTTTCTTTTCAGCCACATTGTCAGCTAACACATAACAAACCTCACATTACACCTTGCTGTATCCTGTGTATGTTGAGTCCACTTTTTATGTGTCCCATACTGAAGCGAAACATGTGTTGATATGAACTGACCTGGCCTGTCAGCCCATATCAGTATTTATTGTGTGCTTTGGGCTGGGGAACATTCCCCCCACTGTGTCTGTGTCCTGACCTCTTTGTCTCTCAGTACTGCTTAAATACACAAATTATGAAAAAAAAAGCATTCAGTTTCAAGGGAAATAAAGGATATTGGACCTTTAAATGAAGGCAGCAGAGAAATTTAGAGTGAGGAAAAGAGAAAGGACCTTTACGGCATATCATTTTTTTTATAGTTCCAGAATAGTTCTTTGATGAAATAATAGTTGATTAACATGTAAAGACAGACTCAGCGTATTTAAACTTAAGTTTTATACAGTTTCAAAAATGTTTCTTATGCATAAGAGCCTTTTGAACCCTGATTGGACACCACTCATTGTATAAGACAGGGAAAACTATCAGTCTAAAAACCAAAGAAAACTCAAATAAGTTACAATTCAGGGAAAAGTTAGCATAAAACTAACAAAGCTCTTTATGCTAAAAAACAACAAAAAGAAACTGGACTGAAACTCTTTGTTTTGTCTACAACGGCCATGATGNTGTCTGTGTTGTGTCAAACTGTCTACCCCGTGCCTGTCTCTGATGCTGTCCTTGTTCTCTGAATGTCCATGATCTCTCAGCCTGTAAGACAACAAATTTAATCATGAAAAAACTAATAATAACAACAAAATGAGGATAGAGAGACTAAAGCACCTCCATTTACTTGTTGTACCATTCATTCTGTATGTCTTGTTTTTGGCACCATAGCATCACATGCTGACAATAAATGCCACACTATCCCGTGCACACATACTCACATTGAGTTGACGGTTATCTCACCATAAAGTAATGCATTGTTTGTTTAATAGGAAATATAAATCACTCCATCACCACCCTTCCTCTATAAATCACAGCCATGTTGCGTTTTTAATTTATTGATTTTTGTGGTGTGGGTGTGTTTGTCCTTATCTATGTATTTATTATTTGGTTTCTTCAGTCCATCATTTCATTCATCCCCCTCATCCCCATGGTCCTTGTGTTTGTCTTTGCTCCCTCCTCAGAGATTCATCCATCCGTCTGAGCACCCTGTTCTCTCCATCCCCTTCATAGGAATGATTGTAATTGTGGCTGTGGTCTGGTGCTGGTTGTCGGAGCTGGCGTCCCAGAGAGCAAGGTATGGGAGGAGCTTAACTCTGTCTGATGCATCATGGTTCTTACAGTCACAGTGGATTAGTTCACCTAAATTAAAAAGAAAAAAAATCTATATTCCCAACATTTATACCTGCTAAAGCAGAGCTGCATTTCTTTTAGACATAGATAATATCAGTTTCGGATTATTCTGGAAATTCTAGAATTTCTTGATCATTTGTACAATATCTAAACTTAGTACAAATAGAAAATTAAACTTGTGTTTTGTAGATTATTTCTCCCCTTAAAATAACACTTACTGGTGTTGTTATACATAGTTGAAAAGCCTGATTCGTCACCTTTATAATGAAGTACAACTTGTAAGGATCATGCTTCTGTGAAATGAGCAACATTCACTATTGTGAAAGGTGACTGATCAGGTTTCCAAATTATTTACAATACAACATAAATTGATATTATTGAAGGGAAAAGTTGATCAACCAAAGACAAATTTCCTTAGCTGTTGTGCAAAGTATAAATACAATTTTTCTCTTGTAGAGATCAAATGTATTAAACACCAGTGATTATAGACAGCAAATGTTGATGTAATTTCAGTTGGTAAAAACTCTTGCAGTATATATGATAAAAAAACAACATTTATTCATCTCAAACATTAAAACCAAAAGATCAGATGACTTGATGTTTAACAATAGCATTTACAATTAGCTGGTGAATAACCTGATGAGTATGAGTTATGAAATCAAGAGCAGATAACTTCATAAACATCAATACAGTGATATTTGCAAAGTCGCAATGCAAATGTTGCCTGGTAGTAAAAGAACACAAGTGTCTGTATGACTGATAGTACCAGACACAAATAGTGTATGTTTCTTTGTTATTTTGGTGAACTAAGCCTTTACAGTTATCATGAGCAGTCTTTGTGGCCAGGATTCATTTAGCCGGTATGGAGTCAAAACTGAAGAACTGTCAGTAATGGCTTGGAAAATCTCCAATGCATGACAAAACTGTAAAGATGTAATTTCATAGTTTATATTAAATCATTTCTTAAAGGTCAACATGATGGGATGGGTGGGCAGTTTGGCAAATTACAGCAACATATTTTTTTGAGCATTAATGATGACTAAAATGTATTTACAGAAATAGTTCAGCACTTTGGGAAATATGCTTTATTGCTTTTTATACCAGGCTTTGGTAGCAACTTGATATTCCTGTCATGCATTTGTATTTAAAAAGCCCATTTTATGAATATTTCCTCATTTAGAATTTCCATTTATTGTCTCCTAGAACAGACTTAAATGCTTTAATTCTCACAAATGATAATTTTTCTCATTCTGTACATTGCCGGAGGACCTTTTGTCCCCATTCTGTCTGAAAAACTTAATTTAGTTGTGTCTTTAAGGCACATCTTCAACACCTCCAACATAAACACTAAAAACAAAAAAATAGCCCAGACTAAATGATAGAAATGATTATTCTTAGACAAGTATTATCATTATACCCAAAATACCCAAAGGCAGCACTACGAGATGGGAGATAGGCAGGCATAGATGAACATGGACGATATCCCAGATACTAGATGTAAAACTAAAAGAAAAAAATCAGACAAAAACACACAACAAATAGACAAACTGACTACTGAGAAAACTGACTGAACAAAACAAAATACTGCAGTGACAACAGTAAAAATGTGACAGAAAAGGAACCCAGGTAGATTAGACACTGATGGTAAATGAGAAACATTTACAGCAGAATACACAAGGGGATAAACTCTACAAAATGAAACAGGAAGCCAGAAAACTCAACCCGCGTTAAAACAGTCTAAGCTGAAAACTTAAGGACAGACTAAGGAAATAACACAGAAATACTAAATCTGTAAGAGCTCAAACTGGCAGACCTTGAAATAAGGTGAATAAGATCTATGGGGTGCCCACAAAAACACACTAATAGAATAGTGATGTACTGGATGTAGCAGCCATACAGTCTTTATAAAAGAAGAAAGTTTTATGCAGGTATTTGAAGGAACATTGCTAGAAATCGTGAAAACTAGAGATGTAAAAGTATAAGCCTGCTAGGACATATTAAGTTTGCAAAAGAAACACAGTTTATTGTGTTTTTTTTTTAGCTTATACACAAACAGAAAACAAACAATAATTTGTGGTATTGGGGGAGTCATGAGGTCCTCACCACAACCAGTGGAGACAGATGTGGTATTTAAATGCTGGGCATAATTTTGAGCAATAGTAACAGTATGGGACTCCAGTAACTAATTAAATTGTGGTTTAAACAGACCAGATGCAGTGTGTTAATTAGTGAGATTTACACTTTCAGTCCAGCAGAGAGCAAATATGCATATTTCCTAAAACGTGGAACTTTTCTTAAAAAGGCCAAAACATGTTTAAGTGAAATAGAAAGCCTCTATGGCCTCCTCTTAACACTCTTTTGTTCATGTCCTCTCTCAGGGGAGTGAGGTAGGTTGGAGCTCCATTGTGACTCTCACTGCAGCCACAGCAGTTCTTCTAGCGATGGCTAGCTTATTGAGAGCTCTCGTCCGATGCTGATTGGATGGGTAACAACCGCACAAAGACAGACGTCTGCTTCAGACCAGCCTTCGTTGTCTCCTGCCACATCCACAGACCAAACTGCAACGTTTTAAATACAGTGTAGTAGAAATCAAACGAGAGGTTTCATCTCCAAGGTACTGAGAATGATGCTGTCAGTGTTGCTTGAGAACGAAAGCATCGATACGATGAAATGGCCTGCAGGAAGCCCACACGAGGATGGATTTGTCCAATAAATGTATGCTAGTGCTGTGTCTCTCCTCCTCTGTGTCAGTGAATATGATCTTATTGTCTTTTAACAATGTGATAGAATGAAGGCTTTGTTTATTATTGCGCACTAAAATGGTTTAATTTTATTTAATCATTATTTATTTTTGTTTGTTAAACTATTGCTCATAAGTGTCTCTGATGATAATGGGAAATATTCCGGCAATCCACTGAAAATATACATCCACCTCTAAAGCAAGCTTGCAGTTACTTCCCCGAAATCACAAATGGCATCCTACCAGTCTTGCTCTGCGCCTCCTTCAGGTGTCAGCTCTTTTCTTTGTAAACACCAATGATGTGCAATTACAAGATACACAGGTATGTCTAAGTTCCTGCCAATCCAGGCTTGTGTATAATGATATTTAAGGCATGTAAACTTTGTTGGATGGAGTCAGCTCCTCTTCACCTGGAGTTAACCGACAGAGAGTCACTGCAGTGTAAATCTACCTGCTCTCGGTTCACATTCAAATCTTAAAAAACTGCATTGCTATACCTAAAATTATCTGCTGTTGTCTTGTGATGGTCAAAAGGTTTTTCATCATAATTGGGAGGAAATGTTGGTCTGACTAGCTCTGTTGTCAGGTTTTTCATGCATTTAAGCCCCATGTTATAAAAGGAAACTCTTCTTTTCCTTCCATAAAGATTCCTTCATTAGCTTGGTTTTCCATGTGGATTTTTTTTGTAATGTTGAAGGTACACAGGTTGAAAATACTGTTAGTTTTAAGTGTAACAAAATCTGCAGGAATAAGAAATACCAGAAGTTTCCAGTTAAAGATGAATTTAACAATACAGACAGCATAGACTTGATTGGTTGCTTGTGAGGGTCCATAATATGTAAATAGGAAGGTGTCAGAAAGGGTTTAAGCATTAGTTAAGAAAAAAAATTATATTTGTTGAAGGAATCTGTTTACATTTGTGAAATGTTATATTTTGTGACAATCTTTTGAAACTAAGAAAAGCATGCTAGAAAACATATAGAAGCACAATATATGATTGATTGAAAAAAGTTTATTTGAACATAAAGACAACTTATGATTTATATTTGTTCTGTAGATTTTGTTTCTTTGAATTTTATGTAAATAGATGTGACATACAGTACTATGGGAGAGAGATTTCTGAAATCCATTTGTACTAGCTTTGTAGAAAGTTTATTCTATTTTGACAGAACATCGTATATTTGATAGCCAAACAATATACTATGTAAATGTTTATTTATGGTGACGTTACTCAGAAGAGTCACAGGCATTTCTAATCATTTTCAGTACCTCTGTGTTCAAAGACGGTGTGGCCATTGCATGCATTTAGTTTACGGCTGACCCTAATGGCCAGACATCGCAGTATATGACTCATTGTTTTTCCACTCTGTTGAATTTCAGAATTTAAAAAAAAACTTTTCTGAACTTGTCATCAAACAGAACTTTGATAAGCAATGCCTGACCAATGTTATTTCTGCATATGGATGTTAGCATAAATGAAAATAACGTGCCACATGACTGCAAGTGTCATTACTTGATAACTTGCAATAGAAATGACATTCCTATGAACTACGATAGTACAAACTGTCTGACTTAGGATATTATTTGTTATAGTTTTTGAGCTTATTTCATGAATATTTGCATCATAGTTTAATATGCTTCTGTATTTCACAGTATTTCTACTGTAAGCTTGCTGCTTTGCATAAGGATAGCGTTGTTTTCAATATACTTGTGGCTATTTTGTTACTTGGAGGTCTATTTTGCACTGTAAATGACTTGAGAAAATAAATATATCCAGCCTACTTGATGTCTGAGTGCTTTCTTTTTTTGGGTGCTGGCCTCATCGGCTGTCACAAGGTTTAAGGTCCCCGGGAGTCCCATTCATGAAAACATTTAACCTGAGTAAGAACCATCTCTTTGCTGGCGTCATGTTACACGGTTGTATGGATATTAATAACCCTCACTCCAGAGACATGACATAATCTGCCAGACATGGCTTCTTTACAGATGGCAGGAACTGGTGTGTCAACGCTGTTGATCAGGCCTCTAAACACTCAAACTCTATTTGTCCACTTTTAACCAAGATTAAGTCCAGCTAATCATCTAACAGTATCCTGGATATGAAGCTTCGTGTAAAACCTTCACTGGGCAGCTTACTGCTACTTTAGATTTAATGTAAATTAGTTTCCAAAGTTCAGAAATACTCCCTTTGGATTCTGAATGAGGCTTCTGTCTCATTTATCTGTCAAAGTTATAGCTAAAGGGAAAAAAAAAGTGTCTTAATGGATGTCTGTTCCAGATCACCAGCACAATCTCATCAAATATCCCTTAGCCGCAGGCCTATCTGTCCAGCAAATTCACTGCAAATCCCTTCCTAAATATTTAATGTATTCAACAGACAAGCTAAAAGGAAAACAGCTAATTAAAAAAAAGGTAAAAAGCTGATTGTGAAATCAGCCACGGGCAATCCCCGGAGATATAATGTCAACTCAGCTGGGTCCACATCAGCAGCGACTTAACTTTTTACTTCAGTTATTCACACATGTTGACTAGTTCTTATCAAATATGGGACATAAAAAATCAATTAAAAATTACATAAACATGAAGAACTTGTGTTGCTTTCAGTAAGTGAAATATGTTTTTGTTTTTACTAGAAGTTATTTTCCTGATGCTGTGAATGAAAGCGCTGATGTTACTTGTATTCCATATGTTTCCTTTTACATTTATGTTTACAGAAATCCTAATTTTATTAAAAGCTGTTAGAAAAAATCTAATCTAATCAAATCAAATTTTATCTATAAAGCACTTTTCCTTCCAATAGCTACACAGGATGCTTTACATGCATGATAAAAACAGTTGATACATACGCAAATAAGACAAGCCTTCACACAGAGAAAAATATAACCAAGCAATTTAAAAAAGGTCCAAAAAAAACAGAAACAGTGACCCATGGCCGCAGAGGATGCCACCAATGGAACCACCATCAGGGCAGAAAAGATCCCACCCAGACAAGGATGATCACCGTGGCAACAACGGTGCAGACTGAGCAGCGGAGGATCGCCATGAGGAAAACACTGAAGTTAAAAGTATTAAAAAGTCAAAGATCAAATCAAAGAAAACAATTAGAAGAGATAAGAGCAACAAGAATAAAAATACACATGTAGGAGTTTCTAAGAATAATGTACCGAAATAAAACAAGATAAAATAAAACAAAAGACTAAAAACACAAAGAATTTACAAAAATGAAAGACATAAATAAAAATAAATAATAGATAAAGGTTCAGTCAAAAGCAGCTAAGAGGGTATGTTTTGAGTCTCTTTTAAAAAAACATCAACATGTCATGTTTTCTTTCTTTCTTTGTCTTTTCTGAGATGTTTGAGTATTTATTTTTGTATTTACTGAAATCTCATAGTTATTCTTGGCGTATGACCACAAAAACCATCAACAATAACCATTCTTGATGTATTTTGTGGTCTGTTATAGGTTTTCAGAGTTTTGCTGTGTTTTTTTGTGTTTTAATCCCCTGTTCCACCTCAAGATAACACATTTTAGTTAATCTCACTGCAGAATATTCAAGTACATGCTTCTGGTCTTGCTGTAACAACCAACATGTTATTATGAGTAGAAATAGGGGGGTGAGTACTCTGTCCGGAAGCAAGCTAATGATGAAAAGGTTGACATTTAGATGTCCACTTAGCTTTCCAAGATGCTCTGACTCAGTTCCAGCAACCAGATCATGTGTTTACACCAGGAACTTACGCTATTTATTTTGTTTGTCAAACAGTTACTGAACAAATGGCTAAAAATACTTTTCAAATGAATCTTTCGAGTATTTTATGACATGGTCGGGGATCAACCTGTGGACCCCTGCTGTGGGGTATCCTGAGAATGCCTTCGGTATGTGTCATAGTTATTCTTACCTCCCACTACTTCATCTAGACCGTGATGGCAGTTGGTGTCAGTGAGTGCTGAGTCACAAAACTTTGTCAAACCTGAGACCTGCTGTACAGTGTTTACTAATTTCTTTCATCTTTTTTCTTCTTTTTCTTAGTATATGTTGGCCCAGTGTATTACTACAAATAATCCCACCATTCTATTTGATCATATGGTGCCAACTACACAACAAAAACAAACTCAAGGCAAGTTAAGCAAGTCCATTGCAATTACAGTCCAGTTCAATACAGTAACTCCTCAAAATCAATCTAATTGTGAGATGAAAGAGAATAAAGATGAAACATGAATTATTGTACTCCAGAATTCCAAATAACCAGGCTAAAACATAATCTTATAACCCTCCAGGAGTACAATGAACTTTGCTTATCTACTCAGGGATGCATTTCACTCTGTGGTGGCAGATAACTTACAAACACACGTAATGCAGCAGCTCCACACGGTGACTTCATCTCTGAAAATGCTTCCCTGTGCGGCCTTACTGAAGCATTTTTACATGTGAATTCTGCTCTTGGGACGTTTTCAGTAAAATGATGATTTCGTGAACCGATTAGGTATTATAGATACATATATATAACATATAATGATATCATGGTCTGAATACACATGTCACTCTCCTTTCTTAGTTCTGTGGTTCAGCACCTTGGACCCTCCAGTATGACACACATTTACAACAATCGGTTAGTCCCAACCCCCCCTCGAGTCGCCCAAATAGGAGCGCCTAAAAATAAGGTGCATGCCACAACTGTTGCGCTGCTCGGGGTCTGACCAATCACCGCCCCATCCTCCCAGTAAACTGACTCCCGTTATCCTAATGGATTAGCAAATAGACTATGATCACAGACACTGAGTGACGTGGCCCGGGGGTCCTTTATAAACCCATCTCTTTCCTCTCTCAACATTCAAGTTAAACACGCTCAGTCAGCTTCAGCAGTGCTGCTCCAGTTCACCTGCCACGGAACTCCGCGTTTCACCAATCTTCCCAGGGCCAAAATAAAGAGGAACGACTTATCAAGAGGGTGCCAATTAAAAGAAAAGAAAAAAAAGAAAAAAAAGAACAACCAGCTGCCTCGTAAATCGGATATTTTAATCAATCACTGTCCTGACACAAGTGGTCTCTTCGCAAGTACCTCCGAAGAATCTCGAGGCTGCTTTTTAAACTCTTCCAAGCTTGGAACTTTCCTCCGCGAGCGCGCGCGCGCTTGCCATCGCCCTGTTAAAGTTTTCTGCGCTGCTTCAACACACGAGTGTCACCGAGGTATAAAAGTGGACACGGAAAAAGCAATCATGATGAGCAATAACTACGGCGACGACCAGCTGCCTCCGCAGTACTACCAGGCCACCGACTTTGGGGAAGAGGAGGACGAAGAGATGCCAGCCACGGAGAAGGACCTGGCCGAGGATGCGCCATGGAAGAAGATCCAACAGAACACCTTCACCAGGTGGTGCAACGAGCACCTGAAGTGCGTCAACAAGTCCATCACCGACTTGCAGAAGGATTTCAGTGATGGGTTGAAGCTCATTTCACTCTTGGAAGTATTGAGCCAGAAGAAAATGTACAGAAAACACCACACCAGGCCCAACTTTCGTCAGATGAAACTGGAAAATGTTTCTGTGGCGCTTGAGTTCCTGGACAGAGAACATATCAAACTGGTCTCAATAGGTAAGTTAGTAGTGGAGCCTTAACGTGTGAAATGCAAAACCTTCTTATATAGAAGAAAAGTAATGAAAACGTGTGTTTAGAGCCTGAATTGATCTTTGACGTCACCAACAAACATAGCTGTTGCATTGTCATATCTTAACAGATATTCAGCTGTGTTATCAGTCCAAGTGTCAGCCAGCAGGGAGACATGATATCCAGAAGCCTCTGGAAAGTTGTGTTGAGTCGGGGTCAACAGCTTATTGGAAACTTACTGCAGAGGTGTCATTGAGGTCATTCTATTGGATCGGGCCCAAGATCTATTAGCTCCTCAGTATTGCTTTAGCTAGCTCCTGCTGCTAGAATGGGGCTAAACTATGGGCTGGAAATTCACAAGGTCTGTGCTAATCAGACTGACACAATTTATACATGTAGGCAGCAGTCACACACACACACACACACACACACACACACACACACACACACACACACACACACACACACACACACAC
>JAPMNP010709004.1:0-10002 GCA_029874935.1 Atherina boyeri
CATGTGAACAGAAAAAATTAGCATTTTTTTCTGGCCGTTTTCGGGCACGGCCACACATGTGAAAACGCCCTTATTGTGGTCTTGTCTGTCAACTGTTAGGGAGAGCAGTGCACAGAATGGCGTTGAAAGAGTGAGGCTCACCGAAATATTCTCGGAATCATGTTTAACCGGGGAGGAAAAAGGCAGAAAAGATTCATCCATTTGGTAGCAACATATCAGTGGGAGAGCAGGCAAACTTGTGCTTTAACAGTGTGGATTCCTCCTGCCATGTCCCTCTCTCAGCAGGAAGGGAGGCTCGGGGGACTTTGGGGAAAATGGGCTATTGGGACATCAGAGTGAGCATGAGGCAGCTGCTTCATTTTTCTCACAGTCCTGGGCACAAATTCAATCTAACTGGGGGCTTTATTGCTGCTAGTAATACAGGAGTATTTCTACCTGTTTATTAGTCAGTTAAGTTTCTTTTTCTCTCAAAATTTCACTTTATTGCATTTTTCTATCGTCTTTTTGGATATTTTGCCATGCTCGTGCAGAGCCTGCATGTCGCTCATCACCAACGAGGCGAGGGGTATTTTTTATAAATAAAGTTTATTCTAAAGCTTTAGAACTAATTGAAGTTGTACCAAATTTACCTGATAGTGTAGTCAATGATAAGAACAACAAACATTTCACTATAGGATCGTGCAATTAAAAGTTGTGAACTGATGTTTTGAAATCATTTCTTAATTTAGACAAACTGCTTGACAACAGTATTGTTCAGTCCCAGTTCAGCAGAAGTTCAATGGGTTGAGTACTTCTCAGACTTTTTGACTCATGTCTTGAAGTGAATGAAGACCTTTTACATGCATCAGTGTTTACTTCTCTTATGTATTCCTATGAATTTAATTAAATCAAATTCTTTTTATTAAATTTTTCTCTAGTTTTTTACGTTATAAAATCACATGTCCTTTGCTAGGATGAGATTACAGATCTATGGATAAAAGGGGAATTGTGGTGACCTTTGGTTGTGCAAACATGAAAAAGTTAATCTTTCTTTTGTTGGCAGCAGCAGCAAATACGGTTTTAACTTTTATTTATTTATTTATTTATTTATTTATTTATTTATTTGAAAGAGACATTGCACAAAAAATGTGTTGCGCTGACCAGAGATGGCTACAAGCTCATTTTCATCCGTAGTCCCTGGGCAGAGGCAAAGTGACAGCAGGTTACAGTGTACAAAGAGCATAAGTCAATATAAAATGCAGATAAAGCACCGACAAAAGGATCGCCACAACAAACATTCAAAGGGGATATTTACAGTATTTACAATTATTCACAGTTTTTCTTAAAATTACCTTCCTGCATTTTGAATAATACCCTGAACTAACTTTAGTACTAATGATCACAGGTCTTTTAACCATTTCTTCAGGTTCAGTAGTAGTAAGGTGCTACTCTCTCGAACAGTTAATGACAACAAATTCCACATCTGTGCAGCTTTAACAGAGAAACAATTCTGTCCAAAGGAAGAGGATCTAAAGTTCATAGAACAGTCTCCTCTGGTGGAGGCTCGGGTTATTCTACGTCCTGCCTCTTCACGAGCTTTCACAAACATTCTCAGGGGCTCTGGAGCCAAATCATGAAGAAATTTATAAACTAAACTTACATTTGAGAACAAAATTAAATTCTCAAATGATGATAATTTATATTTCTTCACAATGTTACTGTAGTGGTATGGGACAGGCTTTTTGTCTAAAATCTTGAGTTCCTGTTTGTACAGGCTTTGGAGCTGCTATAACACAGTGTTGGTTGACAGGGACCAAATTGTGATACAATAAGTAAGGTGTGAAAATATCATTGCATGTATATAAAGCTTGGCTGCATCAGTACTCATTTGAGGGCGAATATATCTGAACTGTGATAAATTAAGTTTTTATCAGTTTTGAAAAATGCTTTTTAAATGACAGTGGACTGTCCAACACTACACCTAAATACTTGACAGACTCTGCTTCGAGAATCCTTGTTCCTTTTACAAAGCTTTCCGGCGCAGAGTGAGAAGTATTCCTTATTGACAAAAACATGCTGACACTTTTGCTAAAATTTAGTGTCAAGCGTGATTGGATCATCCAATATGAGATTTTTTCCATCGCTCCCTGGAGGACAGCTGCAGAACTTGATGAACTTTTAAAAATTAATCAATTTTATTGATTAATCCATTCGTCCATTCTCTCCCTGTTTTATTTTATTGTACTGCTGTGACATAATGGGGGGATGGATTCTAGACCTAATTGTTCCTATTAGTTCTGTCATATTTAGACACTGTAAACATGAAACTGATATTAAATTATCCTCTATGATATATTTAAAAGTTAAACCAGGTGGATTTGATGTTAAGACTCCGTATAGATTCATGAATAATGTAATCTGATTGATGACTTCAAATGCTCTTTTGCTCTTCTTGAAATATGTGATTCTGTTATTATACAGTCTGCCATTATGCAATCCCTCTCTACCCGCCCTCAGGTGTACATGTACCAGCTGTTCCGCAGTCTGGCTTATATCCATTCCCAGGGCGTGTGTCACAGAGACATCAAGCCTCAAAACCTCTTGGTAGACCCAGAGACGGCCATCCTCAAACTTTGTGACTTTGGCAGGTCAGTAACAGATCCTGCCTTCAGACACATCAGTCTACCTTTGTCATTCTTTCTGTTGTGGCACCTGTTTACGTCTAAATATGTATGTTTTTTTAATGTGTAATCATGTGTCACCCAGACTTTGCTTTCCTTTGTGGATCAGTTTCCTGTTTAAAACTTTTACTGTATGTAAACTTTCCTGTTTAGAGACTGTAAATTTGTGAAATCAAATGAAGTTAAAGTTGCCATATGTATGAATTATGTATCATTATTTTTATTTATCATTAAATAGTGCATATATGTACATAGACATTAAAAAATTATGTTCATTTCAAATAATTTAGCCAGGATATTCTCATTTCAAAAACGGATTTGCAGCTCCCAAATGATTTTGTGCTGATATTCGATGAAATCTCCCAATTGGGGGGAGATTGGGAGATTTCTATTTTAGCAATTTCTTACATAGGCCACGGTTTCACATGATTGCTGTACCAGTTTTGGCCAGAATCTTACATATTGTAACCTTTTAATGCTTATTCTCATTCTCCTTCTGATTTTTTTGTTTTTCTCCTGTTCATCTTCTCCACCCTCTAAAACATTCTAGTGCAAAGCAGCTAGTTCGAGGGGAACCAAATGTGTCCTATATTTGCTCACGGTACTATCGTGCCCCGGAGCTCATATTTGGCGCCACCGACTACACATCCAACATTGACATCTGGTCAGCTGGCTGTGTGTTAGCTGAGCTGCTGCTAGGCCAGCCCATCTTCCCTGGGGATAGTGGTGTGGACCAGCTAGTAGAGATCATCAAGGTACAGTATGATTGCTGTGAACAATAAATGGCAGAAAGTTAACTTTTGCATTTTGTACAACTGGGGAATGTAACATTAGTTTCTACATGGACTGCTGTCAGATTTGTCCAATCAAAATATAGATGTCTTTATTTTTAGTCACAATTAACTGATCCAACCAGAATTAACTTTAATCTGAAATAGACTTTTAAGATTGTCAAACATCTCAGACAATATTTGGGATAGTTTCTGCACAGCCTCCTGGCTTGTTTAGTATGATTTGTGAATAATGTCATAAGTTCTTATGGTCAAAGAGTCTGAGACCAGAAATATTTTTTATTAATGTAGAGTTTTTCTTGATTACTCCAGTTCGTACAGAAATCCAGCAACGACAACTCTCTCCCACTTGTCTCTGCCTTACATTTTTACCCACAGTTTTTCAGTCTTTAGGTAAAAAATTGTTACCTAATCGGAAAATGGAAAGCCCTTTCAAAACTACTTAGTAGATGATTATATGAAGCATATGTCACAGCAAATCAGATGGGCCAAGCGGAACCAGTCAGTCAGCGATTGTTTGTCATCAAAACCAAAACCTGCCTTTAGCTACCAGTAAAGGACACTGATTGGTCTGGACTTTTATGTTTCAGCCTCAAGGTGATGTCTTGAAGCCTGACAAGATGGATTCTCTCATGATCTATTTTACAATATAAGAGGGAAGGCCCACAGACCAAACTGAGCTGAGAAGTTGACTTGTGTGCTGTTGAATTTGCTATTTCATTTGAATGAGCAGCAGAAACTGAAACAGTGTTTACAGGAGACAACATGGATTAAAAGATATTTAGCCTTGCTGTTGTTTTGAAGTGAAGAATTTAAGGATATAGATATAGAACCATGAAAGATGCTTTTGCTCATACTTAAAGTCAACACAAAAAAATCAGAAAAATGTACATTGAAGGACAAACTGTTAACTGTACAGTGAGAAATGTGTGTTGTACTCCCAAATGAAGTTGATATTAAAGGGTATTAACTTTTTCCTCCTGGTCAGGTTTTGGGGACACCAACGAGGGAGCAGATCCGGGAGATGAATCCGAACTACACAGAGTTTAAATTCCCACAGATCAAAGCACACCCTTGGACAAAGGTTTGTTCTCATTAAGGCTGGATAGTAATTCACCAGGCTGTCAGTGGGAGGTTTCAGTGCTTCCTCTTAGCCCTTTTCTGCCTAGATATAAGTAGATACTGACCATATTATTTTGGGTTAGGGGTTATTATTTTAGGTAAATATAAATCATAATCACTACTATTTCACTCATCAGGTCTTTAAGCCTCGTACGCCACCAGAGGCCATTGCCCTCTGCTCTCGACTGCTGGAATACACACCCGTGACCAGACTGTCTCCGCTGGAAGCATGTGCGCACGCCTTCTTCGACGAGCTGCGCCAGCCCAACACCCGCCTGCCCAGTGGACGAGAACTGCCACTCCTCTTCAACTTCAGTCCTGTTGGTCAGTCTACTCCTCCATCCTTCTTTTCTATTGATTTCAATATTTGTTTCTTGCATTTTCAGGTGTGTACTGAAAAGTATAATGCCTTCAGATAAGCAGTTAATGTTTTTGTGCTGATTTTTATGTTGTTTCTTCTGCACTCAGAGCTGTCTATCCAGCCACAGTTGAACTCCACGCTCATTCCTCCTCACGCTCGTGCACAGACATCGCCTGCCTCACATGGTACATATCCCAGCTTAAGTGGTACTGTTTTCCTGTGTACTGTTTTTTTTTGTTTGTTTTTTTTAGGCCATATTGACTTTGACTTAAGAGAAATGAAAAACCACAGTAAACATGGAAAATGACTTTAAGGATTGTTCACGTGCAATGTTTTTCTGCATACTTTTCAACTCATGAGCCAAACACTTAATTCTGCTAAACCTTATCCGCTGTCTGCGCTTTACCAATGATCCATTTTGTACAGTCTGAACCTGAAATTAGCTTCAGCTTACAAACTGAGTCATCGTAGACTTTTCATGATTAAACATTGCTTCAAAGACAGTTTTCTGGATGAGCTATAATATAGAGTGCATTATATCGGCATGATGTATGACTGGTAAATATGTATATTTCCTCTTTTCCCCTGCAGAGGGCAGTGTGTCAGACAGTACCGCCCAGCCCAGCTCAGCACCTGGATCCATCAACAACAGCACCTGAGCATCCATCCCTGTTATGTTTTTAGTTGCGTCTTCCCCATTTTCCTTTTTCTTTCCTCGGCTTATACCCCTCTCAACTTTCCTCCTGGCTCCAAACCAAACACAACCACATAAACTCTCGGCATTGCTATTTTCCCTGAATGTTAATTATTTCAAGTAGAAAGCAGGGCCTGCAGCTGCTCGCCTCAGGAAGCTGTGGGTTTTTTTTAAATTACATACTCGTAGCTGAAATTGGACTTAATATATGCTGCAGTTTTAAGTCCAGGTTGGTCTTTTGTGTGGCCCACAAAAAGAAAGAAACTTAATGTTGGTTGGGTAAGATGTTGAGAAAATGAGGATGTTTCTACATACTATGTGGGTTTTCTGTATTAACAGATGACTTTTATCCATTTTTAAGTTCATTTTATTTGCATTAACTACTTTTACTTGTGGCCGTGGTGCCATTGATTCAAATTGTGATCGGCTGTCGAGTTAAGAATAAGGGCAATGTGCAAGGCCCAAAGAATATTGACAATCATTTTTGGTAGGGTAAAACAGGTTGTGCTGTTTGTCATGGTTAATTATGGCTTAACAGCCCAGTGTGTTGACTCGATGCTCTACCTTTGCACTCTGCCCAGAACTCTACTTAAAGTGTCAATGCTCCTAGCCCACTGGTGAACAGATGTGAATAATTATTTTAGTCTCCCTGTCTGATGCCAGACAGAGCGAGTCATTTTTGATAAGCAAGCTTTTAAATGTTTTGCTTTTCAGTATTAATCTTTAACTTTCTTGTTTTATGTGATCAAGTTGGGGTTTTATGTGAGCAGAATGCAGACATGTTCAGTTTTGTCATAAGCTTTCATTGGTTAAGCTGGAAACCCAGTGTTTCATGTTAATTCTCCTGTGAGTATTGCACATCTCCAAACGTAGTGGAGGGTAGCGGGCCAGTTATGTGTCCAGCTGATAACTTCACACAGAGGGACTTGCTGGTGTGGGACTCCAGATTCATTCAGTTCAAAAGCCTGTGTCTCAGAAGTGTGTCAACACACTTGTATAGCATTTCACCATGACTAATCACCTCATTAATTATGTTACTGTACAGTTACATGTCATATCAGGTTGACTATGTTAAAGAATGGCTTCAGGGAGCAGAGGTACTGAGGAACTACGGCACGCTTTAATCGCTCACTTGACTAGTCATTTCAGCTGTTTCTTTTCGTGAGAGTGAGTTGCTGAAGCCCTCTTTGCTCCTTTAAGAGCCCCCTGCTTGTGACACTTCTATCATGTTCCTCTTTGTCTGAAATGGTGGTCAGAACTTGTCTTGTTCGATTTTCACAGCTAAAAGTCAGCTGTCGTCATGGGCTAGTTTGCTTTCTTTCAATACGTAAAGGTGCATGTTCAGTTCAAGCAAACCCATTAATGTCAGTAATAATCCAACTAGACATTATCTTCAAACCCTTAAAACCCAACAACTTTTTGGAGCCTCCCCGCCCATTCTTCCTCACCTTCATCCCTCTGCATCCCTCTTCCATCTCTTCTCCTTTTTTCACTGCTAAACTGTAAATATCAAGTACCTTTTATTTTATTTTATTATTTTTGTTATTATTGTTATTATATTGTTGTTCTTGTAATTTTCTTTTCTGTAGTGGACCGGTGCAGCAGCAGCCGGGCTGTTTATCCGCAGTCGCAGTCTGTAAATACGATTTCATTTCAGTCCCTGGTTCAGGAGGGGATAAAACAGAACAAAATGTTTCATTTTTATTCTCTCTCCCTCCATTTCTCCCATCACAACTTTTCCTTGTCCCCCACTAATTTCGTCATGGCTGTTTTTATTTATTGTGTTGCGTTTTTGGGGCGGGGTCGAGGGATCTTGTTCATCGGGTCAAATTTTGGGTTTTTACTTATATTCTCTAAGTCCAGATTTTAGTCCAGCGTTCGCACATACAAAACAATTTCACATCCAAGATACTGTACTCTGATCCAAATGTGTGAGTGTGCTTTCCAATCAGTGGTCTTGTGTGGATGCAGGTGAATGTGCTAGCCAACTAGTGGGACTCCAGTTTTCCATTAAACTTCAATGTGAAGGGAATGTTACAAGCCCCTGGATCTGTGGGGTCATCGTGTTTGGGCTGGGGAGCATAGATCACCGTGTGTGTGTGTGTGTGTGTGTGTGTGTGTGTGTGTGTGTGTGTTTGAAGGAAAGGGGGAGGGTGAATAGATTTTAAGGAAAAAAACAAGTATCTCCTTTTGTTTCTTTGGTGTGTTTTTTGTTTTCGTTTTTAAACTGTGTGGTATGAGTGTAACAGGTTCAACCTGTCAGTACAGTGTGTGTGTTTTTTTGTTTTTTAGCACAGCTGCAGGGAATGTATGTATTATTCGTATGTTCTGGCAGACCATGAACATTCTCCTAAACGAAGAGCTGGCTAAATGCGCGATTTTAATGTTTTCTTTTGGATTTTTTCCCCTCTTTTTTTCCAACTTAGGATCTGTCACACTTTTGTTTTTAATTTGTGGTGACCCTTTTACCACCCTTGTCGGAGGGTAAAATGCCATTGTTGGGAACAGAAGATTTTGATAAAGGAGATGATGAAGAGGAGGGATGGAAGGAGAGAGACAGTTTTTTTTGTTGGTATAAATAATTAAACTCATTAATAAAGTGATGAAACTGCCCTTGCATCTCATTCATTACTGAACTTTGCCTGAGGTATGGAGCAACATTTAGATGAGGATACAAGGTTTAATGACATCACAACATATTTAAAATAGACAGGACAAACGAGTGAAGAAAATTTAAATGCATCGTTTGCAACTGAGATGCAGGCTTAAAGCTACCCTTACTGATGTTGCATTTTTGCACTTTTTTGGAATAGGTGAAAATGCTATTAATAAAGTAATGGAACTTTAAAATACAAGACAGACCCACTAGGAATTCAAATAAACCATTTTTTCCCAATATTCCATTCTCAAAATCCTAATTCCCAACCAATCCTTGCAGTGTGGCACACCTCTAGCATTAGCTGAGGGACCTGCCTGCCAGACATTTGCTTCTGTATTATGTCCTGAGTGAATGAGGGGGTGGTGCTTTGGAGTTAGGCGGGACTTTTTATGGTCAAATAATTGTGCGGTGCTTTCTGAAATGTGACTTCGGTAAAGGTAGCTTTAATGGATTGAAAATTTGTTAGATGTGAATTTTTTACTTATTTTGCATTAGCATGATCTTGTGAAAAGAAATCAAACTGTCACCAATTCACTGACTCATTAATAGGATAAAGAGTATCTACATTCTATAAATATTTTTAGACATTTTATAGTTAACAGTTGCAAATGGATGCTACTTTTCTTGAATGTGAGGTGTATAAACTGTTAAGTTAATTTCTGTTTAATGATAACTGAAAGATGTGTTGACCCAACATCCGTATTAAGCAACATTTGGAAATGAGTGAAACTGGATTATAGCAAATGGTAGTTTCATATATATGTGTATGTGTGTGTGTGTGTATGTATGTAACTTTAAGTATGATTTGATAGTGATGGTTTATTTTATTTGTTGTTTTTTTATTATTTAAAAAATCTGTTTAAATCAATGTGTTTCTTTAAAGGTCAATTTTCTGAGTAAACCTGTATCCTGACATCAGTCACTATATTTGACAGCAATGAGCCCCACAAAACCTGATAAGGTAAGGCTAGTGTTCAGCTCACTTCTGAACCCACCTTGACACCAATCGGGATCTGATGACCTCTCTGTTGAGCAAGCCCAAGCTACATAATACCCCACCCTAAGATCTAAAGCATCTGTTGGAAAGGACCCGGCACAAAAACTTAAGGACAACCTGAGATATTGGTTCACAAACGGACTGCTCAGAGGTGTATTGGTGAGATGAAGGAGATCTATTCAATGTTAGTCAGGTCACAGTGTTAATCATCTATGCATCACATGAGCTACTGTGTGTGTGTGTATTTATTTATTTATTTATTTATATATACACACACAGTCATGGAAAAAAAATATTAGACCACTCTTGTTTTCTTCAATGTCTTGTTCATTTTAATGCCTGGTATCACTAAATGTACATGTCTTTGGACAAATATAATAACAAAAGTAGCTCAAAAG
This sequence comes from Atherina boyeri, assembly GCA_029874935.1. Taxonomy (NCBI): domain Eukaryota; kingdom Metazoa; phylum Chordata; class Actinopteri; order Atheriniformes; family Atherinidae; genus Atherina; species Atherina boyeri. The sequence goes on from JAPMNP010709004.1 coordinate 9,683, forward strand.
AGTTCAATTCAAGAGCTGATATGTAGCTATCTAGCCAAGAAGTCGGTTTCGAACTGTCCTTGCTGAACAAGTCACATTTCTCGACAGTGCCCACTCATTTCTAAGGTCCCTGGAGGTCTGACGATGATTTCTGACAAAGTAACGGATGAGTGCCCGGTCATCTCATGGGGTAGAAAGACGTTTCCTGCCTCGACCAGCTAGCAATTTGGTAGTAGGCCATGTTCGGCTCGTTTTTTTTTTTAGCTGTAATGAACGGCTGTCTTGGACATCTTTAGTTTTTTGGCTACCTGTCTCTCACACATGCCACTTTCCAGCAGAGC
>JAPMNP010709010.1:0-18798 GCA_029874935.1 Atherina boyeri
TTTAACCTTTGCTATCAATATAATAATTACTTTCAAATCCCATATACCATAACTCTCCATCCCTGTTTACACCTGAGGGTTAACCAATACTTAAGCATTTATTTAATCCGGTAAGGTTGTGAAGCAAACGACATTCAGTACTACAGAAATTAGAAAGAACTTTTAATACTTTGCAACAGGAGATTTTTCTGGTCTATTCAGCTCATACTGTCCTTGAGCTCAGCTATGAGCCAAAAAGCAAATGTTATTCTTATAAGATTCAAAGCCAGTGACTTTGCATACTGATGGCAAACAGTGATTATGATTTAACAGTATATTTAACAAGAAGACTACCTAACTATCTGGCAACGTCATTGTTCCCACATTAGATTTTGACAAACAAATGATAGACCATGTATATTGTGTTAGCTACAGACTGAGCCAGCACATGATTATATTACTATGAACTGTTTATATCTGTTTCACTGGAACTGTGTAGCAGGTGTCCTTTAACCATAATCATGGACTCATCCAGATCGTGATATAATGCATTTTTATTGGCAGATTTCATATGACTGGAGTCCCAGACTAAAATATAAAACACAGAAGATATGGACAGCTTTAAACTGCTACTAAATTGTTGCTTTTCCAAAGGTTTAAAGTGAAATGTTATTTATTGTCATCTTTTCAGTCATTCAAGAGGAGGTATTTCCATCTAACTCAGCTCGGGGACGGCTCGTATAATTTAAACTTCTACAAGGATGAGAAGATCTCCAAAGAGCCCAAAGGAACCATTTTCCTGGACTCCTGCATGGGTGTTGTTCAGGTGTGTTTTTAATTTATTCCAGTCATCTCTTGCATAAAGGCAGTGATTGTGAAACACAAATGACCCATTACATGCTTTGCCAAACAGGATATCCCTTAAGGTGCCTTGTTTGCCAACAATGAAACCTGCTACTTAAAATGTAATTTACCAAGAATAAACTGACAAAACAGATATAGCAGCTTCCTATTCACAATTCTTTTTTTCTATATTTGTATGACTTATGTAGTTCAAAATAAAAGCTACAACAGGCAACCTGTTAATGTGAGTTGCTATAACAGTGGTGGACTGCTGCTGGAAGGTATCTGTGAAACCTTTCCCTCTCCATTTCCATGAAACCCGAGCTTTCTCCTCTCCAAGGTCGGGTTTTTCTGCTGATGCTCAGGCAGTGAAACAAGGTGAATGCTGAGGTCGCACTTCTGAGCACTTTCCTACGGCTTTGCAATCTCATATGCTCACATCTGATCGTTTGCCTAAAACTCCTCTGGAGTATTATCATCTGTCTATCATCTCAATAGATGAAAAAGAACTTGATTTTTACCCGTGAGCTACCCACTTAGTATTAATCCTGATACTGGGCTGTTATGTTTGCCAATTTTAGTCCTGTAAGCTGCCTGTTTTCTCAATTTTTCATGCAGTCATGCTTTTTGCAGTTTCAATAATGCTCTTTTTAGCCTAGTCAACAAAAAAACCGAATACCTGCCAACATCTGACTTTTCAGGGCAGTGGGAAAGAATTTCATCTGTGTCAAACAACTTTGTTGTGGTCACAGGTATTTACTGGCTCCAGCCCCGATCTGCATTGATGGTAGTTCTTCAGTTGTAGCTCAGTCTTTAATAGTGCTTCCCCTCCCACCAGTTTCCTGAGGTAACTGTTTTACTCTTCATATCTGTCCCTTCTTGCGGCAGTTTACCCAGTAAAATTTTAAAGTTAAAGTACAACATATTATGTAGGAATCCATAAGCTAGTATTTGAATTTTCCAAACGATATCAGTAGTCAATGTCAAACAATTCACACACCCAAAGGTTTCACAGATAACGTAAACTTTGGTGTTATTAATGGTTTTGCTAATCAGATTCTTCAGTTTCAGTTTCAAGCACTGCTCTCTTTGTCAGATTGATAATCAATGTTTTTCAGCAAATTGTAGAATTCCACTTTAGCCATTCTGCAGCAGTCCACAGCCCTTTGAATGACCTACTGTAAACTCTCTCCATGAGTAGAACTGCAGATGTTTATGATGCAGCTGGGATGGCATAAGGAAGTGACTTCATCCTGAGCCCCAGTCCACTCCTTTACTTTATTAGGATGCCAACACGTGCCGAAAAGCACATGGCGTTGTCCCATATTAATTAAGTGGCTACCATTCCCTGTAAACTAATAGAGGACATATAATGTAAAAAGACTGATCCAGAAGTTGCATTTTCTCTTCCTGCACTCTCTCACGGTGTACAGCACTGATGCAATATTTTTCAAAAAATCATTTTAAAGTCTTTTTCATTACTTTGTGGATGTGTTGCAGTGTTTTCCAGGAGGGATAGGTCCTCCTACCTGTCATGATGGTGATGATTAAGTTTGTTTTTCTAGACGCCAGTTTTATTTCTGTCCTAACCACCCCTCCCCATGTTTACTCAGCCAGCTTGCAGATATCGACTCTTCCTCCCCACCACTCCCACTCTGCTCTTTCTACATTGCAAGCAAGTTCCAGAATAAAGCCACAGAATAACAATCCACTGGCTGCTGAAATTTAAGAGAGGACTTTCCCGTTTCTCTGAAAAAAAAAGGCTGCTTGAATAATTTCTTTAAAACCATATCAAGGATCAGACCTCAGCCGACAAACTGCAGCTGGTTCAGCCCTGATTGGTTTTGAATGGGCTGTAAAACGGTAACATAAAAACCCAAACTGGCCCAATGACATCACTCTGGCTGGCTTATTGAGATCATAGTTTTATAGCTTCTTACCTCTCAGTAACTAAGATTTTTTTTAGTTCTGTTAAATTTGCTCTTTTTATCTGAACTTGCTGGTGTTGTTAAAAACTTCTCTTTCTGCCATCCTCCCTTGTGTTGTCTCTGCAGAACAACAAAGTTCGAAGGTTTGCGTTCGAGCTGAAGATGCAGGACAAGAGCACCTACCTGCTGGCTGCAGACAGTGAAGCAGAAATGGAGGATTGGATCAACACGCTTAATAAGATCTTACACAGCAGCTTTGAGATTGCCATGCAGGAGAAGAGAAATGGAGACATCCATGATGGTGTGTGTCCATGTTTCAGTTTTTCATATCCAAGAGAATATAATTATGTGTTAATCAAAATATTATCCAACTTCTGGGCAAGATTGAATATTTTACCTGAAAACATTCACTTCTAAATTATTAAAAAGCAGCTTTGTGTATAAAGAATTTGCCAATGTTAATAATATCAATGTTATGGTTTAGTCTAGCATTTTTCTGATTATGTTATATCTGCCAATAGACTCAATAATCACTCATGAAAAGAATGAATTTGTGGGATCCCTGACATTTATTACAATCTTGTTAGAACATTACCTTTTGAATTTGCTCTGTGCTGTTTTAAACTTTCTCAAAAGACTTGGTGATTTGTCATTAAAGCAGCGATTACAGGAAGTACATTGGTGGTGTTATGTAAGACAAGTGTCTCAGATGAAAAATGTTACTATATCCACAAAATCCACTGATTATTATCAGTGGATTTATTCTGGGTTACTGTGTGTAGCAGATGTTTTAAGCCCTGTCATCCATTCGTCCTAGCTCTTTTCTCCTCTGCTTCCCCGTGGCCCAGAACGCTGTGTGAGGGGAGGTGATACCAGACCACCCAGGCTTTTAATGCTCGCCTCCTGTCTCATAGGAGGCTTAGTTGTGTAGGATCAAGGCTGATTGCCTTGCATAAAATGCTTCACTAATCTTTCTAACTCCTCAGCTTTTATTAATTATCCTGTGAATGAGAAGGGAAAAAATGTGATTCTGCTTAAAAATGTCTGAAAGTTATCTTGAAATGTTCCATTGAGATGTCCAGTATCCCTCCCTCAATCCTAACTGATGCCTGCTCAGTTGAATTACGATTTTCTGAACTTTCACATGCAGTGAAGGATAAACAAGGTTTTACCATGTTTGTTATTTTTTTAACGTATTGCATTCATTGTGATATTTGTTTTTCACTTATAGATGATGATCTTGGAAAGTCAGACAGTTCCTCTGGCAGCATGGACAGTTTTCAGGTAGGTCCTACTTTCTCGGTTTGATGTTCATGAATTCAGAGGAGCACCATATTTCTGTCACTACTCTTAAAAAGTAAAAGTCACAAGCATGTGGCTTGAATTTAGAGTTGAGGGTTACACACCTAATTTCTAAGGGATTCATTTGTTTTTATAGATCTAATCTGACATTAAATACGGACCTGTTGGTCCTCACAGGATTATGTGTAATATGGCTTTTCCGTTCAGTGTTAATTGGGTTTCGTCCAAAAGCAAAAGCAAAAAACAACTATAACTTATCCAGTAGGGGAAAAGCTGTCAATTTGACAAAGTGACCAAAGTTCCACAGATTTTTGAGGGTTAGAAAAAGTTTGCCATTAAATACTGGGATTTACTGGCTGAAGACTTGCAGATTAGAAAAAAATAAATAGAAAAAATAAAAAGATTTGGTTTAGGCCTATAGTGTTTTTAAAGCAGCACTCCACATACTGTTATAATACTACATAACATATTTGCATGCAAAGTAATGGTGGAGAGCAGCCTGACAGGTTGCCGTTTGCTCCTGTGAAACGAATTCTGGCACTACCTGTGTCTCATTAAGTGGCCCAGCATGATTCATTTATAGAATATGAAGCCTCTCTAGTTAGGTGCAAAGAAGAAGAAATATTCTGATGATAAAACCAAATGAAGGTGAAACTCCACACACAATTTGTCTTTTGATTTATAAAGAACTGTACCTTGTTTCCCCTTTAGAGCACAAGAGATATCGAGTCAAGGATGAGGAATGAGACCAGATTAAAGTTATTCACCCTGGACCCAGACACACAGGTAATACAGCTTAATGCACTATAGAGTTCACTTGTTACAATTTAACACTTGCTGATAAAATGTAATATCTTTAAATGTGCTGTTTGTAGAAGCTTGACTTCTCAGGAATTGAGCCAGATGTGAAGCAGTTTGAAGAGAAGTTTGGCAAGCGTGTTCTGGTGAACTGCAACGACCTCTCCTTTAATCTTCAAAGCTGTGTAGCAGAGAACGAGGAGGGACCAACAACAAACGTAAGGCTGACTTTTTCACATTGCAAAAGCCTCTAGTCTAAAGAACAGATATATCATTACCCGCATCACTTAAGTTGGATACGATGGTTTGTTACACTGGCTGGATGGCCTTTCTCAATTTTGAGCTGCTCTGTGACTCCTGTTGGCATAGCAACCAGTCTACAGGCTCAGGAATGGCAAACAATCTTTGTAATGAAGTCTGATGTCCTGCTGTCCCTCCCATCAGAAACTGTCTATTAAATTCTCAACATTTTCCCTCTCAACACTCTCTGAAGTTTGTTCACCCTGCTCCTGCTGCGGAGGGTTTGATGGAATAGCTAGACNTCAACAAAAACTAACGTTTACCCTCCTAATAGTTATTGTGTGAATTAAACTGATACGATCCCAGTCAGCTGTGTTTGTTTCTATGTCAAAACCCATGCTAACATACATTAGCAAAGTTTTAGATCTAGTGTATTCAATTATTGCATCACTAGCATCTGAATTAGTGCAGAAAACTGGAAGATATGTTTTTCTTTTATGAAAATACTTTCAATTTACCACAATCCTGAAGAGGATAAAGGAGTTTTTTTTAAAAGCTGAAGTTTATATAGCACTGATCAAACTGAGCCCAATGATTATCAGTCTAATTCGGAATTGCTGTCTTTCCAGGTGGAGCCCTTCTATGTCACCCTGTCACTGTTTGACATCCAGAATGGCAGAAAAATCTCCTCTGACTTCCACGTTGACTTAAACCACCCGTCTGTCAGGGGCATGGTGCCCAATAACAGCTGTCAGTATATGAACGGAGGGGGCGACGTTGTTTCTGAGGGACAGCAGTCGATCCGTGGACTGCCAGAAGCAGCATTGCAGTATCCCAAACAGGTGAAGAAGAGAAAAAGAAACACTACAACCTACAAACAGCTTCTCAAATCTATATAAAAAAAGCATCTTTAAATCTGACACTTTGATTGTGTCTACAGGGAGTGTTCTCAGTAACATGCCCCCACCCAGATATCTTCCTGGTAGCTCGCATTGAGAAGATTCTCCAGGGGGGAATCAACCACTGTGCCGAGCCATACATGAAAAGTTCAGACTCCACCAAGGTACTGAGGCAACATGTTCCTCCAGACTCAGCGGATTCCATCACATTATTCCAAATTATACACTGATATTCATCCCTGTTTGTTACTGCTGACTGGCTGGCCTGGCACTCAACATAAGCATTGATTTTGGCTCTACAGATGTAGTCTTGCACCCTGAAGGGAACATGTAGTTGTTATTCAGGCCAGCACATTGGCTGGATTGTGTGTTGTATTCACATGTGTATACCTGTGTTGAGATTGGGAGCAGGCTGAATGCTGTCACAACACTGCAAGTAATCAGCTTGTGTGTTTGTGCTAAAGTTGAAATCGCAGTGTGTATCTGTTTTCCCACTAGGTGGCACAGAAGGTCCTGAAAAATGCCAAGCTGGCGTGCAATCGGCTGGGCCAGTATAAGATGCCTTTTGCCTGGGCAGCAAGGTAAATTTGCTTTGTACAGCATTTTCTGTTTTTCTGCCAAATCCAACGTTGGTTTTCACACTTAGAGCAGAATGTGAATGATGAATTAATCTCCTTTATTCTTTTTTTAATGAAACAACGAGCAAGTGCTGGTTCAGCCATCTCAAATGAAGAGATTTTTATCTCTTTTATATCATTTCAAACCTGTTTATGTACATTTGACATTATCTCACTATGTTGAAAATTTGACCCAGTTTCTGTTACATTTTACAGGCAAAACAATCACTCTATCAAACATGATGCATTAATACATCTTGGAAATTATAATCTATTATTGTTAAACCTTTCCCCATCCACTGATTAATGCTCATCTATAAACCTTTGTTTATACTAATGAGAATTTGCTGTCGTGTTTGGAGGACAGGAGCAATATTTCCTGACTTTTCTATTATTTTCTTGCAGACTTCTTTTCAAAGATGCTTCAGGGACACTTGACAAAAGTGCTCGCTTCTCAGCTCTGTACAGGCAGGACAGCAACAAACTGTCCAATGACGACATGCTCAAACTACTGGCCGATTTCAGAAAGTTAGTAATGTTTCTTTGGATGCACTGTGCAGTAAAAAGTCTTGAGTAGTCTTGCAGATGTTCTGGATGGAAAGTATCTGCCTATAAGTTGTACTTAGGAAAAATTGTGCTCTGTCTTAGAAACTAAGATCTTTGTTCACATCTGTTAGTGCACTCATATAGCCTTTGTGCATTTTCAGACAATGAGGCTGTTTTTTAATCAGTCCGGTAGATCCTTAACTTGAGTTTATTTTGTTTTCTTCAGACCAGAGAAAATGGCCAAGCTGCCTGTAATCCTGGGAAACCTCGATGTTACGATTGACAGTGTAGCCCCTGACTTGACAAGTAAGCCCTCTAAGTTCACTGCTTCAAGCCAACAGAAGAGATGAAATCTGTTCCTACTCAAACAGACTGGTCAAATTGTCTGCAGGCTGTTTATTTGGTCTAAACCTCTCCTGCTTCTGTATATAGATTGTGTTACCTCATCCTACATTCCTGTGAAGCAGTTTGATGTCAGTGAGAAGACCAACATCTTCTATGAAGTGGAGGAGTTTGTGCCGTGCATTGCCAAATGTTCTCAGCCTTTCACCATCTACAACAATCACCTCTATGTCTACCCAAAGCACTTGAAATATGACAGCCAGAAGTCATTTGCAAAGGTATTGCAATAATTTATTATGCAGTGTTATTTCATGCAGGTGTGGAATTGATTGGCTTCCCTTCTGAGGGGGAGTCTGTGCACAGATTTTCCCACAACTTTTTCCAGCTGATGCTTTTCTGAGAAGCTAAAACTGCAGCTCTTTTCTCTCATGTTGTTGAAAATTGATTAAACTTTGCTTGTTGTATGTGTCCTCAGGCCAGAAACATAGCTGTTTGCATTGAGTTCAAGGACTCTGATGACGAGGAGGCTGTCTCACTTAAGGTAATGTGTGCTACAGTACAAGTGTCCGGTAATTTCTAGAGGAGAGCCCCACCACTTAACTACTAAATGACTATATTTGTCAATTCCTCAGTGCATCTATGGGCGACCTGGAGGACCCTTGTTTACCAAAAATGCCTTTACCTCAGTATTACATCACCAGCACAACCCTGAATTCTACGATGAAGTGAGACACCTCATAACCTACCTTTTTAAAATGCTCATGGCTGCCATATGTAAAGTTGTATCATTTCTATGAAATAATGGTGATAACTAAAGGATTACTTGTGCTCTTAGTTTAAGATTCAGTTGCCTACGCAACTGCATGAGAAGCATCATCTGCTCTTCACCTTGTACCATGTGAGCTGTGATAGCAACAGCAAGGCTAGCACCAAAAAAAGAGACCTGATTGAGACGCAAGGTAAACACACTTGCTTAACATTTTACACTGTAGTTACTGTTGTCACGCACACAAAGCACAAAGCTATTAGCTGACTTTGTTCTAACTGTTGTCTGCTCTCAGTGGGTTACGCCTGGCTTCCCTTGCTGAAGGATGGCCGGGTGATTATGAATGAGAGTCACATCCCTGTTGCTGCTAACCTGCCTGCTGGGTACCTCAGCTGTCAGGAGGGAGCCAGCAAGGTCAGAGCCCATTCTCAAATTTACTTGTGATAGTTCAAAAGCTACAATCTGTAATCATTTTTGTATCTTTTTTTTTTAATCCTTGCTGGAGGGTCAGTTAGTCACGCAACTCCTTTCCCCCCTAGGAGTTGCACTGGTACCATAGACAGGTTACACAGTCTTGTGTATTCACATTATTGCAGCAGCCTTTTTGCATGTGTTATATAAAGTTGATTAGTTGTCCATGCAACCAAGTAGAGCCCTGCGTGGGAATACTTTTTCGATCCCGCTCCATCCTTGGAGCACATTTAATTCTGGCTGTGCAACATGTATTAGGAGCAAGCTCTGAGTAACTATAGCACTTGGCTGGAAATGAGATTTTGCAAACCTGCAATTAAACATAAACCTTCACTTTTTTTGTCATATTGCAGCATTTAGGTCCTGAGATCAAATGGGTTGATGGAGGCAAGTCCTTATTCAAGGTGTCCACTCACCTTGTGTCCACCGTCTACACTCAGGTTAGTCTTAGAAAAACTACTCATTCATATCTGTGTGTTTAATTCATATTTCTTTGTCTTTGCAGCTACACAGCTTCATAAAATTAACTCTTGTGTTTTCTGTTTCAGGATCAACATTTGCACAATTTCTTTCATCACTGTCAGAGCATTGCATCAGGAGCCCAAGTATCAGGGGGAGAACTGGTCAAATACCTGAAGGTAAAGCAATCCTTGTAAGGTGTGAGGGTAAATATTCAAATGCACTTTATCTCCCAGTTTTATGTGTTCAGGGAGAGTGTGTTTCAGCAAATGAACAAAGCCAGAAGAGCAGCGCAAATGTTTGCAGAGGCAGTTACCAAATAGTCCGACACTCTGCTTGAAATTTGAATTGTGTTGTCGTCCTAAAGGCCCCAAATAAAGACGCCAAGCGACAACGACTAAGTCACACAACAGTTAATAGCCAAAATACTGCTTTTGAACAGTTTACACAGTTTACTTCAAACTCAATACTGAGGATTATCAGGTCCACAGCAGCACATGAGCCCCACTGCAAGTAGACTGAGCTGACAGTTGCCAAGACAACCAAAGAAGTCACATACTCATACAGTCAGATTCACATTGATACTTGATTCTTTAACTGTCTATGTACTTGATAGACACTATGCAGCAATTGTCTTTATTTCTTCTAACTTAGTGTGAAAGGTGTATTTTTGCTGATGTAATTTAGTCAAATTAATCTGCTAGCTTGAGCGATGCTGCCAGACTGCTACACTGAGTCATAGCAACACCACGGTTCACCAATGTTGACACAAAGTCTGTTTGTGTTTGCATAAACTGTGTAACTGAGCGCACTGTCCTGCATGGAAGCAGAAATATAGGATGATCACTGCAACTTTCTGAGTAACAATAAAGAAGTGTGGCATTTCTCTACATCTATCTGTATGTATTGATTTGCAAGCTAACTGTGGCTCATATTCACCATTTAACCACAAACTGTCAAACTTGGCTGATGCTGAGTCAGATGGAAATAAATGTTCTTTTTGTGAGTTGTAGCTTGCCAACAGTGCATTCTTCTGGACAGTTTGTGCAGAACTTGTTACTCCGCCAACCATACTGAATTTATTTACCTGCAGAGGTCAAGCTAATGCCAGTAAATCTGTCACAGCTCCTCCCCTGGCTGGCATACTTCTGTTTCCATTTGTTTCCTATGGCACTAGCTGCGCGATTGTTACTTTTTTCCTTCACTTATTCTCAGTTCATGGGAATAGCTATTTTCCTCCTCCCTTGGTGAACATTGACTGCGGACAGAAAGCATAATTTGGTTCAGTGCATGTCCTGAGATCTAATGTAAACACAGCGGCGAATACAAACAACAGCCTGAGGGTCAAACAGCAGGGCAGCTTTGGTGGATGGCAGCTCGCCAAATGTCTTGGCTGGTTTATGCTAGTTTCTTGTACAAACACATTGATGCATGAGTATCTGCAGCATTGCAGTTTCATCTCACTAGAGAATTAAGTTGGTCACGAGCCCAGTCCTCTTCACTCCTGTCATCTCTTATTAAATTGGGGTCTTTACAAAATAGTTAGTGGTGATCTTTCTTACATTATTCATTTTTTATGATGGGACACCCCACCCCCCTCCCATTTATAATTTATAATCATGTTTCTCACACATTTTCCCCTCAGAGTCTGCATGCCATGGAGTCTTGTGTGATGATCAAGTTCCTGCCAACCATCCTTAATCAGCTGTTCAGGGTTCTGACCAGCGCCACCCAAGAGGATGTGGCAGTAAACGTCACCAGGCAAGTCTCTGAAATGTTCCTTGATATTTTAACATGTTGAAATCCAAGTAATCTCATGATTTTATGATTAAAGTAAAAGCCTATCGGGAGATATTTAGATCCATCGCACTGGCGTACATATCTATTCAATGGAAGTGCTCGGGGGAAGCATTTCAGCCTCTAAAAAAGACATTATCTGCCACAAAATGCCTTCATATCACCAGTGTTTAGTTATTAGTTGCTGTACAATCCCTCTTTGCCTTCACAACGGCTTTGTTGTCATCTGAAACCATAGATATAGAGACACAGACCGGTTATGGCGACGACAATACCTTAAAAAGTGCCTCTGATTATGCCGTTGCCCCGACAGCACAAGCACGATGGATCTAAATATCTCCCGATAGACTTTAAGTAACTCCAAAATCGTCCGGGTGAGTTTGTGAACATATTTCATGCTATAAATAAAGTCCAGGTTAAAAATAAACGGTACTTTTCCTTTAACATAAAGTCACATTTGAGTATTTTGTGTCTAAACAAAATGAATATGTAGGATCAGATTTTTTCTGTGATTGTGCCAGTAAATGTTTGATTTGACCGGTTGCTAAAGTTGCAGCAGCAATATTTGTGTGCATAAAACCCCGCAAATTCATGATCATATCCTCACTCCCCCTCTTCTTGCACCATTCTCTACCAGAGTCATGATTCACATTGTAGCCCAGTGCCACGAAGAAGGCTTGGAGCACTACCTTCGCTCTTATGTGAAGGTAAAACTCACATGTTTGTGTCATTACAACTGTATTTAGTCTTTGCACTGGAGAACTGACATGTATCTTTGCATGCAGTTTGTATTCAGGACTGAGCCATATACACCCTCCACCAACCGAACAGTGCATGAAGAATTAGCTAAAGCCATGACTGCGATCCTGAAACCGTCCACTGACTTTCTGACGAGTAACAAGCTGCTCAAGGTAACAGTTTTGTTCTGGTCTTAATAATTGTACACCGTGTAATAATAATAATAATAAGAGCTTTTCTCTTGTTCTCTGGCTGATGTTTGTCTTTCCTGCAGTACTCCTGGTATTTCTTTGAGGCCTTAGTCAAGTCCATGGCTCAGTACCTGATTGAAAGCTGTAAAGTAAAGGTGAGTTTACCAGAGTGAGTCTGCCAAACTATCCACACCTACCAGACTTATTTAGTGCTGTACTTTTACCCATCAGCTGTCCAGGAATCAGCGCTTCTCAGCATCCTTCCATCACACTGTGGAGACTCTGGTAAACATGATGATGCCACACATCACCCAGAAATACAAGGACAACCTGGATGCTGCTCGGAACGCCAACCACAGCCTGGCAGTCTTTATCAAGGTGGATAAAGCTTCTAACCACAACCTTTTCATAGTAACTGGTCGACATTGAATCTTGTTTTTTTACATTTGCTAAAAATAATGTCAGGACAACCTTTCCCCCTTCATTCTGCAGCGCTGCTTCAACCTGATGGACCGAGGCTTTGTGTTCAAGCAGATCAACAACTATATCAACGGCTTTATGCCTGGAGATCCAAAGGTATCCTGACAATACTTACCAGAGCCTTAGCAGAGACATATTGCATGACAGTCTGTGTGTAAAAATATGATTTTATTGAACCTTCTGATCACTGTGACTGTGGGTTGTGCTACATTTAAGGTGCTTCTCATGTTTTATGTTGTTTCCAACTGCAGACACTTTTTGAGTTTAAGTTTGAGTTCCTGCGTGTTGTGTCCAACCACGAGCACTTTGTGCCCCTGAACCTACCCATGCCATTTGGAAAGGGGAGGATACTGAGGTTTCAAGGTGAGAAAAATGAATTCATACAACTTATTGGCAGCCTCATTTGACACACACAGTTTGTTTAAGAAGAATCTTGAGAAAAAAATAATTGCTTTATTGTTTATCAGTCTGCTTTTTGACAAAATGTACTTTGTTTCCTTTTTTTGTTCATTATCTTCATATGATACAGTGGAGTCATTTGATACTCCTGTAGGTAGGTGCAAGGAGTGCTGCTTGCATGTCATCTAAATAAAAACGCAGATCAAAATATAATCATTCATCTCTGAAGTTGGGATCTTGAAGTGGTTTTGGGTTTATGACTAGTGATGAGAGGGCTCATCATATTGCTATTGCAGACAAATCAGATCTCTGTTTGAACGTGTTTTCCAAAGCTGCAGATTTATAATGCAGGTTTGGAAAAGACTAAAGTAGAGAAAAACACATATTTGTTAGAATCTGTGTATATGTGTGATTTGGGATCTTGTTCATCCATCTTAAATGCTGTTAGAAACCATCTGTGAAGAGCTGCTGCTGCTGTCCAACGCAAGCTTGAATCTTGTTTGTCTTTCCACACTGTTGGTGTAAAACTATCTCTATTTCACACAGTGACAATCTGTCAAACTTGAAAGCCAAGCTTGTCTCTGTCTCTTTTTGTCCTCATACAGACTTTTGGTGATAGTCGATAATTCCTTTGTTGACCAGGTTTTATTAATGGCAACAATCTCTATTCTTGCCTGCCTATTAAGTTCTCTTAATATTCATCACAGTAAATTCATATTAAAATCAGAAATGTACTCTTCATTGTTCAGGGCTGCTTGTGACTTCGCCTCCTCTTACCAATCAGTCATAAGACCTTTATTATCCTCTTCCTGCCTCACAGACCTCCAGTTGGATTACTCCCTGACAGACGACTTCTGTAAAAACCACTTCCTTGTCGGGCTACTGCTCAGGGAGGTGAGTGCAGCTCTGCAGGAGTTCAGGGAGATTCGTCAGATAGCCATCCAGGTGCTGAAGAACCTGATGATTAAACACACATTTGATGACCGCTACACCTCTAAGGTATGTAGGGCCTCTTTAATGCTTCTTTGTCTCTGTTTTTGTTACATTTTCAATTTCATATGTGAGTGATTTTGATATATATTATTCTGATTATTATTATCATTATTATTATTTCCCCTCCAGAGCCAGCAGGCCAGACTGGCTACCTTGTACTTTCCCTTGTTTGGTCTGCTTCACGAAAACGTCAACAGGCTGAATGTGAAGGAAGTATCCCCATTCACAATCAACCACTCCAACAATGTAAGAGAGCCACCTCGTGGCTACTTTTGAGTACTGCTATTCTTTCAGCCATATAAGACTCTCAAAATATCAAATTTCTTGGAAACTCTGCACCCCTAATCCTCCTTTTGAAGAAGAAAGATAATAAAACATTGACAAGAAATGTGAACAAACCTGACAAACATTCCATTAGACATAACTATTTCTCAGTATTGCATGAACTGAGAGTTTGCAGCACATGTATTAGGGCTTTTAATTTTAGATGTGAAAAATTGTAGAAAAGGAAAAAGCACATGCTGTAAAGTGTGCGTGTGTGTGTGTGTATGCGTGCGTGCGTGTGTGTGTGTGTTTAGAGGTTATATAGTACAAATCAAAACATGACATAAATGGTTAAACAACAAAACAGAAAATGAATCTAAGAGGGAGGGAAATCCACAATATGAACCCAGCTACTTCATTTTTACCATGTGGTGTTTTATTTAACTTTGCATTGCTTTTAATTCAGAACGGAAGAGAGGATTTACTCTTGAGCAACTCTTTGATGACGCCTCCCAGGTCCAGCACCTTCCTGGACACCAGTTTGCACAAAGATGTTTTTGGAGTCATATCAGGGACCAGTGAGTGAGACAATGATGGGTATATATATATTTTTTTTAAATTACTTTGAGATCGTTATCGGACAGTTTCTTTTCATTTTTCTTTGCAGCTTCGCCTCATGCAGCGTCCACCCCCAACATTAACTCTGTGCGCCATGCAGACTCTCGTGGCTCACTCATCAGCACTGATTCTGGGAACAGCCTGCCTGAGAGGAACCATGATAAAGGCAATTCTCTGGACAAGGTATTCTGAGATTTCATGCACAGATAATTAGAAAGCAAATTTCATCTTTCTGTGACACCACAACAGAGGTCCCAGATAATGACAAAAGCTTCACAGATAGTCACTCTTTGTTAACTTGTATCCTTAACTTCCCACCGTCACTGTATGGCTGGCCGTGGCAGACGGAGAAGTTTGTACGGAGACACTCTAGCAATGTCCTGCGTTTCTTTACGGAGACCGAGGAGTCCATGCTCTCCTTGCGCACCAAGCGTGTCACCATGGACTTCTCCCTGCTCACTGCCCCCTGTGTCCCAGAGAGCGCCCTGCAGTCCAGCATATCACTTCAAGTACTAAATGCCTCCTTCCTTCACACCTCCTAGGAGTGTCCCATCTGGGAATGATAGCGTGTGTGAGAGTGCCATAGTGCCCGGAACTCTAAGCCCTTTCTTTGCCAGAAAATCTTCAAACTTTTCAGTTTATTATTGTGCTATAAAGCAGATGTGTTATACCACAGGGCCTCACAGGGTTTGTCTCTGCTCATTTACCAGATGTTGATGAGCTTGCATGCTTAAAGGATTTTCTCACTCTCATGTGTGCTGTGGGATTTCATCTCTCATTCTGATAATAAATGTCCTCTAGATAAAGCTGAGAGTATGCCTATTAGACACAAATAACTGTTTTTACTGCTTTGCGGTTAGGTTTATTTGTTGTTGATCGCTGGATTTCATTTATATATGACGGCCTCCATCATTGGTCGTAAGGAGAGGGGAACACCAGTACATTGACAAAACTAATTATATTGAATAAAAAATAACACAGCTTTGACCACCTTTTCAAGAAACTCCAACTTTAGCTTAAAACTTCTCCACTTTGTACAACACCCTTTTAAAAACCACAGCAATTGCCTCATGCTTTCCATGAAGTCATCCCCAGCCACTTTCACGGTCTAGACTAACTGCTGGCAAAGGAACGTGCTTGGTGTATTTCCAACCCCTTGCTGTGGTAGAGCTGTTGCGCCGCTGCTTTGGTTTTGTTTGCTCCCTGCTCTCCGACTCAGCTGGAGGAAAATGATACTTGTTGTCCAGTGTCACATTTTCCAGCATACATAGAGCCTTGCAACATCTGTGTGAATGATTCCATTAGTGTAGCTTGACTGCTTTATCTCAGACTTTCAGAAAATACATTTCAATCATGTCATAAATGCTCTGTAAGGCAGAAAAAGTGTGTTTTGTTTTGTTTATTTGCAATATGTATCAGTTACAAATGTCAGGATTTGATTAATGCCCATAAAAGCAGATCTTAAATCTACATAAGAGGTTGTTTTTTTTCAGAAAGCCAATATCAGCCCATCCCATCATTCAAGCCCCCAAACATAGATTTTTGTCAGTCTAAATTGAGGTAAATGTGCCAATTCTGAGTCAGAGCTGGCCTAAAACCTAACCAAATATGTCAATCATCACTGGACTAGTCAACATAGTCAAATTTGCCATCAAAAAGCCTCATTTAGCATAGTTTACATGGCTACCTGGTTTGGTTTGCCTTGACATAAAAGAAACTAGAATCATGTCCAAGAGCAGGATTGAATAAATGTCTGTGTGTGGTTGACTGCCCTGTTTGTCCCCCAGCATCAGCCGGCCTCAACCCTGGGAAGTGCCCTACTGCGATGTGATAAACTGGACCAGGCAGAGATCAAGAGCCTCCTCATGTGTTTCCTACATGTGCTTAAAAGCATGTCTGAGGGTAAAATCTCCCCATTTGCTGTTTTCTAGTATGCAGCTCAAACTCTCAGCCTACATGTTTACTATAAAAAAACAAGTTTTCTCAGTGTCAGTCTTTGTTTCCTACAGATTCTCTGTTCACATACTGGAACAAAGCTTCATCTGCTGAGCTGATGGACTTCTTTACCTTAATCGAGTAAGACACTTTTTGTTGTTTTAGAAACAGATCAGTATTATCACTGCTGCTAAAAAATATATGAGAACTGATTTTTTTTTCTCATACTCTGTCAGGGTGTGCCTTCATCAGTTCAGATACATGGGAAAGAGATACATTGCGAGGTAATGTTGCAAGGATTCCTGGCCTCTGGGAACCTGTTTATCATGAGTAATCAAAATAGGGTTTTTTGCACCTTGAGTTTGATACAGTTTATGAAGATTATTAATCTATTTGTTGATTTATTTTTTATTGTTTTGGTTTAAAGAATAACTGCAAATGTGAGTGTTCAAAATGTTGGGCACATGTAGGCTACTGGAAGTTTAGTTAAAAATTGTTCCAAAAATCGGAGGTTTTGGCCTTCCTTCTCAGAGGGTTTTGAGTGTTCTTTCTGTCTAACCGTCCCACCACTGTTCCTATCTCTGTTCACTGAAATGCTGGCCAGTTTAACATACTGAAATAAAACCTGGCTCCTGCCCTCTCCTGCTTGGGTAAGCCTGAAGGTGGATCTGACATTGCTGATTAGTATGCATGATGATTTCTCGCCTCAAGTAAAAGATGTTGCAGTGCTGTGACTCTTTTCTTGGTTCTCTAAACTCACTACCTCTTTTGTTCTCATGTGCATGGCTTTAGCTCTAAATCGCTGTCTTAAGACTGCTAATTCTGCTGAAGCAATTGCAACCTTTTAAACTGCATGCCAGACATGCACTCATAACCACACTTTCACCTTCGAAATCTCCTGCGCTCTTTTAGGATCTTAAAACTTTTTTCCACTCTCAGCGTATTTGAGAGCTTATTCCATCACTCAGGCGGGTTCAATTTATTATTTTTCACCTTGACCTGCTTTTGCTAACCCTTACTCTGCTGGTATTTGGCCATCCATCTAACATTATCCTGTTTCCTCATCAGGAACCAGGATGGGGCAGGACCCGTAGCACATGAGCGGAAGTCTCAGACTCTGCCTGTGTCCCGTAACAGGGCGGGAATGATGCATGCCCGCTTACAGCAGCTCAGCAGCCTGGATAACTCATACACATTTAACCACAGTAAGTGCCTCCATACCCTAGCTGTCATCAAACATCCACTAGCAGGGGACCTACCTCCGCCTCACTTCATGTAGTCTGACTCCTCATGCTTTTCATCATCTCCTTCCTCATCCTCTGTATAAACAGCTGTCGGGCAGACTTTGTTTTTTTTTAGAAAACACCATGAACACCATAAAAGTGGAACCAAGATAGCTGTTCACAGTCTTACACTGATTTTAGCTGCATGGGGGATGCAAGGGGGTCATTCTCTTAAATGGTATCATTTAATGCAGTTTCTTTGTGTTTTCAGTGTAAGAAAGATTTCAAGTATTCTTGGAATATCTGTAGACCATGGTAAGAATGTGTCAGGTTGGCAGGACATTTGTTACTGGCTCTGTTCATCTGGTTGAAAGAAGAGCATGCCAATTTTAACTGAACAATGTCTTTCTAAATCTTCTCATCCCTCTGCGCAGCAGCTCATCTGCTTTGGACTTTATTTCACTTTGTGAAAGAAATCCATGTAAAATTTAAAGAGTTTCATTCCAAAATCTACCCATTCTTAAAAAAAAAAAAAAAAAAAGAGAGNNTAAAAGACTCAAAGAAAATAACTGTGACAGTTTATAAACAGATGTTGTGCCCCTAAATGTCATTTATGCTGGGGGTGTCAGGGACATTACCTGGAAAAATTAGTTAAAAAAGTTCCAAAAAATGAGATGGCACCAGGAAATGTTAACAAACAAGGAGAGATCATGTAGAGAATGGTTTATTTGCACAGTATTCGATGCAGTGTAAATAGAGAAGAGGCACATGTGTATTGTCTAAAATTGACTTTTGGATATTATTACCACTAGGCTGCATCAGCGTTTGCTACAGTGGATGTCGTATTGTTCCATTGGACATGTGTCACAGCTGTGGTGCACATAAAGGAATTTGTTATTGTGCATCTGATGCTGTGTATTTTCATTGTTGACTTTGTGGTAGCCAGGCTGTGTCCTTTTCATATCCTGTA
>JAPMNP010709042.1:3361-15288 GCA_029874935.1 Atherina boyeri
GATCCAAGCAGAATGTAATGTTTTGCTTGTTTTTTTTCGTACTTCTGTCCCTCCATTGGAGGCCGATACTAATTCCTAAATGTGCCATTTTCTCTTTTCCAGTTGTAAATACTAAACACTCGATAGAGACTTGTTTAAGAGTGTATTAAAAAAAACTGCTGTGTAAAAGCTTTTCATAAATAAAGATTTAACGCATAAATCAGAAGCATCTGAACTGCTGTATTTGTTGAGTTTTAGTACGTGCAGGAGCAAAATTAAAAAAATCCTCGAGCCTCATAATTCCTGTTAATCTGGAGAATCTATTGTATAATTTGTCTCAACACTCCCAGAGTACTCGAGATGATTTACAGCCTGCCTGTCTCCCATCATCCTCTCTGTCTCCACAGCTACGCCAAGATCCACATCCCCATCATAGCGTCTGTGTCGGAGCACCAGCCGACCACGTGGGTTTCCTTCTTCTTTGACCTCCACATCCTGGTCTGCACCTTCCCTGCAGGTCTTTGGTTCTGCATCAAGAACATCAACGACGAGCGTGTGTTCGGTAGGAAACTTGTTGAAATATTTACTCAGTGTACACATAAAAACTTTATTTACACTTTGATAATGAGCTGATCTGCAAATCCAAGACATCGGTCCTTTGCAGGTAAAGGATGGTGTGTCCTTTTCTGGTTATGAATGATATTCTACCATAAGTGGAGGAGTTAAAAAAAATCTTGTTGGATGAAAGTGAGCTAAAGGGCTTGGCTCTTGATTTAACGGTTGATCTACATTCCTACCCTCACCTATGGTCACGAGCTGTTGGTAGTAAATGAAATATAGAGGTCATGGATACAAGTAGCCAAAAAGAGTTTCCTCCTCAGGGTGTTTGGGTTCTCCCCTAGCATGGTCATCCAGGAGGGGATCAGAGTAGAGTCACTTCTCCTCCGCATCGGGAGGAGTCAGATTTTAGTGTCTCGGGCCACCTCAGGTTAGGTGGCCCCAGGGAAGACCCAGGGCACGCTGGAGGGACTAAGTCTCTCACCTGGCCTGGGAAGGATTCCCCCAGGACCAGCCGGAAGAATCGACCAGAGAGAGGGAAGTCTGGGCTTCAGTGCTTAAGCTGCTGCCCCCTTGACCCAACCTCAGATAAGCATTAGAGGATGGACGAATGAATAGAGAGAGAGCTGCAAATTGAGAAATTGCTAGTGTTTGTAAACTGAGAAACACAAGTCTCTGAGATATCAAATGATCTTTAAAGGGAAAAGTACAGGTTTTTTTGTTTTTTTTTACCTGGACCTTATTTATAGCATGAAATACGTTCATAAAATCACCCGGACAACTTTGGAGTGACTTGAAGTCTATCGGGAGATATTTAGATCCATCGCGCTGGAGTACATATCCATTCATTTGAAGTAGTCGGGGCAACCTCATTTCAGCTTCTAATAAGACATTATCTGCCACAAAATGCCTTCATTTCACCAGTGTTTAGTTATTAGTTGCTGTATTATCCCTCTGTGCCTTCAGAGCGGCTTTGTTGTCATCCAAAACCATAGATATAGAGAGACAAACCGGTTACGACACTACATTAAAAAAGTGCCTCTGATTATGCCGTTACCCCGACAACGCCAGTGCAATGGATCTAAATATCTCCCGATAGACTTCAAGTAACTCCAAAGTTGTCCGGATGAGTTTATGAACGTATTTCATGTTATAAAAAAGGTCCAGGTTAAAAAAGGGTACTTTTCCTCTTGTTACCAGTAGTTTGTTGATTGCAGTTTTTATTTATTTTTCTGGGGGGTTTTTTTCCATATAAATCCTGCTTTTATTCATGCGTAAGGTGTGACTCATTCCAGCTCTCTTTTTCAGACTAGAATATCTAAACAGAGACTGAATGGATTTCCAGTAAACTCAGACATTAATGAAGTGATGTTGGAAGCAAAACTGATATTTGAATCTGCTCCGGCTGAACTTTGTATTCAGTTCCACATGTAGTAAACGTTGGCATGCTAACAGTCCAAACTAAGTGAGTATTCCATATAGATTGTTGTTAAACACCCTGAAATTCAGGTCAATTCAGTTGTTCTTTTGCCTATTCCTGAGAAGTTCAAAGTTGTTTGTTTTTGGAACAGATTTCCAAGTGTCAGTGTTAAAGAAACACGGCTTTTATCCAACAGCACATTTGCTCCACCACCTTTGGTAAATCTTCCGTCATCGTGGCCACTCTGGGTCATTTCACTGAGAGCTTTCCTTAGTTTAAAAGGAAAGAAATGAAAAGAGCTGACAGCTTAAGAATGATCTGCTGATTGTTTAATAAGTGTGTGTGAGGCAGCTGCTTGTTCTTTTTTTAAGCATACCAAGCCATCTGGTAACAGATGATACATAAATCTCCTGCACTGTGATGGAGATAAAAGTGAAAACAAAGAAAGAAGCCTGATCTACCCAAGAGCAGAATTCTTTTTACTTATGGAGAATTGCTCCCTTACATACATGAAACACTTCTGACAGTATTAAAATCTTGATATGGTGTTGATATGGTGGAAAAGAAAAGTAAATGTGTTAAAGTCAATTTCAGCTGCCTGTTTGACTCCTGCCAGCTGCGTCAGTGCCGCATGTCAGAACTTTGAACGTAAGTTTCCATGTTTGACTCAAGAAGGCAGGTTTTTTTGCCTCACTCATAAAACAAACATTCAACCTGGAGAGTTAAATCCAAA
Organism: Atherina boyeri; assembly: GCA_029874935.1. Lineage (NCBI taxonomy): Eukaryota > Metazoa > Chordata > Actinopteri > Atheriniformes > Atherinidae > Atherina > Atherina boyeri. The sequence goes on from JAPMNP010709042.1 coordinate 6,052, forward strand.
GCTTGGAAGGGCTCTAACTCTCTGTCACCTAATATTCTGTGTAGAGAAAATAAATAGGACTTTCAGTTTCATAGCCAATGGTTCATGAAATAGCTCTACCAACATTACAACTGATTCATTATGTCAGTTTAGTCGGGATAGATTTTTAATTGCTTATTCTGCTGTGATGATCTATGACAGTGGTTACCAACCTCATTCCTCGAAGCCTCTCCACTTGTATCTTGCAATAAGCTGTGCCCTCCTTCCTGCTGCCAAGGCCACACGGGTACTCAAGCCTGTTTAATCATGTTTAAAGAAAAATGTTCAAACCTCTGCTGGCACCCTTTTCCAGGACTATAACTCTCACTTTTACTACCATAAATAAACTAACAAGCCATTTTAGATTGTACGGCTCTGGCAAGAGATGAGATGTTGGTTTTTTTTTTTCTCCTCGTTATTAACAGTGCTTAAGGCTGCTTCCAACAGGTATGTAAAGCTGAATAGGAAAATAACTCAAAACATAGAAAACATAATGTACAACTGATGTTTTGCATAAAGATTGTATAGCATTAAGCATAGTTTTCAAGCCTTACAGTTAGAGCAAGATGACCCATTTGATATTTCACACAATTAACCACTCAATTGTCACATTCTGGTCCACACTCCTTACCAGTCGATGGTGTGTATGCTGCTGGCGGGTGCCCGGTTGCTTGCTCATTTAGCTGTGCAGCTGAGTCTCGTGACAGTATATTAAAACAGAAAGGGGGGAGGAGGAGCAACATATGACTGGCCCATGCTGTAATGGAAAGGCACTTAAGACAGATAGTCAGTCTGGTGGCTTCTTTGATGAAATGCTGAAGCACATACTGAATAGAGGAGGGGAACTGATACTAAAGTATTGATTTTTATTACATCAGTGTAGATCTATATCAATACAAAATTAGTATAGATACCATCTATATATGGATCGATTCATCCACCACTACCCACATCCAAAGAGCCAGCCAGCAAAGAGGAGTTCATTCCCATAAAGGTACAGTGTTATCAGTTTTGGTTTTGCGACCTCATACTCTGAACAAGTAACGATGCATTGCAGAATTAATTTGAGGGCTGTTCATACCAAAGATGGCAGAACAAGAGATTTATTTCAGCACCTCAAACAGAAACATGCTGCTGAGCGAAATGACCATGGTCGTCTGATTTGATTTGTTTACTTGAGAAAACCTTAGGATGGACCCTGATTATGTACCCATCAGCCAAGCAAACTTGGCTAGGTGCAAGTTTGCTGCCCAACGTTCCATAATGGCGATATGTATGTAATATTCCTCCGCAGGGTGGCTGGGCTCTCCCTTAGAGATGCTCGGTCATCCGGGAGGGGCTCAGAGTAGAGTCGCTGCTCCTCCGCATCGAGGGGAGTCAGATGAGGTGACTCGGGTATCTGGTCAGGATGCCTCCTGGACGTCTCCAGGAGGCGGTTTTCCAGGCATGTTCCACCAGGATGAGGCCCCCCGGATGAGCTGGCAGATGTGACCGGGGAGAGGGAAGTCTGGTGTTTCCCTCCTTAGGCTGCTGCTCCCAAGATAAGTGGCAAGAAAATGGATGGATGGATGGATGGATGGATGGATGGATGGATGGATGGATGGATGAAATGAGGGGGGTTCCATCTACGTGCTATCAGCCTTTTAGCAGCAGTAAGACCAGAAAAAAAAGGTGTTTGGGTTGAGCAGGTAGGTTCAAACCAGAAAGGTCCTTCGGTAATAAGAGGGTAGGCGAGTAAGGAATCTCCTCAGACAATAATGTCGACAGCACAATACAAACATTCTTCCCGAAAACCACAACACCTGGGCACTCCCAAAACATATGAAAAAAAAGTGCCTAAGCTCTTTTGCAAACACAGAGTGCAGTTAGTAAAGGGCAAAGCTTTAAATCTGAACAAATTGCACGGTGTAAGATATGACCTGTGGAAGAAGTTGTAATGAATAATTCGGTGGTTGGGATTTCTGGAAGAGAAAGACGGATTATGCCAGATCAAGTGCCAGTCCAGATTATTGTCATCAGATGGCAGATCCTGCTTCCAAACCCTGTGAAGAGAGCGTGGTTTGTTTGGTGCCTGCATCAAAACAGCATAAACGATAGACACCAACCCCTTACTCCTGGTCAAAACCTTATGAAAAGTGTGCCATCCCAAGGCACCCCATAGGTGCACATTGCTGTACGCAACTGAAGATAAAAGAAAAAGGAGGAACCAGGTAAATTAAAGAGTTTCTGAATGTCTAAAAATTAGATTCTATTTTTTGGCCGTATCGCCCAGCCCTGCTGTGAAACAAGATTTAATTTCCCTCTGATACATGTTCATATTCAGAATCTGTGTTGCGGCACATACAGCCGCTCTTTGTTTGCTGTTTAATTCGAAAGCCTGCATCTGCTCGGTGGTCTCCTTGCAGAGTGACTGAGTCTGCAAGGTATGCTGATTTAATCAAAAATGTGTCAGTCAGCTGCTTTTTTACTTCCTCCATTTCCAAAAAACACAAAACCAATGTATCACCGTGTATCACTGCAGTGTTTTATGCAGACTTCTGAAGGGCATGTTAAAAGTTACGCTTTTTTACTAATGCAAACCCCACTTTTACAACCTCCTGAAGATTGAAGGTTTACTGCACACTGATCTTTGGTGCCCCCCTTTACTGGGACAGATACCAAAGATTGGGAACCACTGATCTAAGATTAACTTGCATGATGCATTTTTTTTCTTTTGTTTTTTTTTTTTTTTAAAGGATGCAAGCATGCTGTTTTAGTTTATTGTGATATGGATTATGTGGATAAACACGAGTCATCTGGTCAGCTGCATCAGTTCAGCATCTCCTATGTGTTAGTGTATGAAAAAAAAGGGCTTCTTCACAAAACCTTTGTTTGCAGAGAAAAACAGCCTCGATCAAGGACGGAGAACTTCTTCACGCTGAAAACAGTCATTGCAATCTGTCTCTATCCCAGACTTAATTAGCCCATTACAGATATTGATTAGCCGTGCACCTGTTGAGCAGGGTCGGCACTTTTCAAGGGCGAGGAGCCTCCATCGTTCTCCCTGTTTAGCGTTTTGCAAAACTAGCAAAAGACTCATTATCCCGTCTTACTTTTACAACTCAATTTGTCTCTTTTTGTCTTTATCTCCCTCCAGCACGCTGATTCACTCGCTGTCTCTCCTTTACAGTCATGTAGTCTCTCTCCTCGTCTCACCTTTTGTCTGCTTTCTTTTCCCTCTGTCATCATATGCTTACAGTGCACCCTCATCACCCACCGCCTTCTTTTTCCTCTCTGCCTTACAGTGGCCCTCTACGCCATCAGTGCGGTCTATTTTGCCGGCGTGATGGTGCGGCTGATGCTGACGCTGACTCCGGTGGTGTGCATGCTGTCGGCAGTGGCGTTCTCCAGCGTCTTCGAGCATTACATGGGAGACGACACAAAAAGGGAGAAACCTCCTGCTGAAGACAGCAGCGATGAGGACGACAAAAGGAATTCTGGAAATCTCTACGACAAGGTAAGACGGGATGGAAAAACTATATAGTGATATGTTTCCCCTCCACCTGCTGACTGTGTAATATAAAAAGAAGAAAAGCAAAAAACGTTATCAGCCGCTGAAATGTTTTTTTCTAAGTTCTGTCACACACTTTCCCAGCTCCTTTGGGGCTTTTGGATTAATCATTTGCATATTTGTCAGCTTCCCTCATCACTTGACAACAGTTTGGGTAAACTGTGATTCAACTGTGACTCAGTTCTGTTTGATGCTGCTGCCATCATTTAGCAATTTACTTGGTTGAATTTTGTAGAACAGTGCTCTGCAAAAGTCCTGTACCACCTCTCATTTCTTTATATATTACAGGACACAGGTGAATGAATACATTTATTCCTCCACACAATCTGAATAATTTTAGGCAAGTTGTCTTGTAACTCCTTTAGGTTGTCCTCAGGAATAGTTCTTCAGGCTTCTTGAAGGATTTTCCAAAGCTCTTGTTTGGATGTTAGCTGCTTTTTGTTCTGTTTTTTGTCAGAATGATCCCAAACTGCTTTAATAATGTCGATGCCCAGGCTCTGGGGAGGATTCATCTCTCCATCAGACCTGTTTTTGCTGATTTTCAGTCCAGTTTTTGTGCCATATCCCCTGTTTGGAAACAAATTTATTTCATGCTACTAGCTGTTAGTTACAAAGTGCCTAAAGATACAATTTAAAATTGGTTCTTTGCCAAGTAATCTGTTATGTATCTTATTATAATTTTATTATACATCTGTTCTGTCATTTACACAGCTTCACTAATTCTCAGGTCAGAAAGTGGTTTAACAAACTAAAGTTTTATTCAACTAAAACAAAGTAAATGATCAGGCACAAGGACTGAACTGAAAATGAGCGAAAAAAGCAGCCGGTGTCCGAAGAAAATCTTTGAAAGATCTTCAGAAATTCTAGAATTGCTGCTGAAGACCACTTTAACAGACTCGAAAGCAAAATTTTAAGAGAAAGAGGGCTTAAAACCTTTGCACGTTACATTTAATTGCTTTAATCACTGCAGAGAAAGAGTGACACTGTCAGATCTTTCTCTCCCTGTAATCACATCATTCTGCGTGGCACCCCTAAACGCTTAATTACTCAAGCTGTTCTAGCTGTAAGATTTAGATAAAGCAACGTTAACACAATTTTCAATCACTAGATGAATTTGAATATGATCACGTCATACACTGTTAACGGTGAGAACTCCATTAAGTCGGAGCATAAACATTTTTCTTTTATGAAGCAGTTAATCCAGGATCATCAACCTGTCATTACTGTGCAGAAGTCTTGTTTGTTGAAAGTAAGAATGAGGGGGGTTCTAATTGAGATGATGATCTTCACATAAAACTAAACAAACCACAACCTGAAAATAAATCACAAACGCATCTCATCAAACCCCGACAACTCAGTCACACAAAGCAATTATCACATAGACTGCAGTGATGAACTAGTTTGCAAGGAGTTTCAAGTTTCATTAAGTATATCAGTAAGTACAATTTGAATCACTGTTTTCAATTAAGTCAGCTTTTAAGTTAACTTCTGTGCCAATACTACTGATCATAATGAGAATTTCAGGTTAAAAATATCATCATGACAAGAGTCGGTTATTATCTGTCTTTGTGTTAATACTGTTTTCTGCTGCTATTAAATAACACAAGCCCATCTACAAGGCTCCCCTCTCTCCAAAGTGTCTTTACAGAGTTCGGAAAAATTGTGGATGCCGTAAAAGACTTTCCTCATTGAGTTGGATTAATAATTGATTCCAATCAATAATTCATATTTCTGGAAATTGTCAGTTTGCCGTCTGTTGTAATAGCGTCTGTCTCCCCCTGCAGGCTGGCAAGGTGCGCAAGCATGTGTCAGAGCAGGACAAGGCGGAGGAGGGTTTGGGTCCAAACATCAAGTCCATAGTCACCATGCTCATGCTGATGCTGCTGATGATGTTTGCCGTCCACTGTACGTGGGTCACCAGCAACGCCTACTCCAGTCCCAGCGTGGTGTTGGCGTCGTACAACCACGACGGGTGAGAGCTCTGCAGATACACCCACGCTTTAAGATGTTAAATAGCTGCAAGGAGTTGAGTCTCCAGTGGAAGGTTATCATCCACAAGTATCAGTTCTTACTATTCATGCAAATTGATGCATGTATGTATGTATGAATGCAAGACTGAGTGCAGTGGGTTAGTGTGAACGCATGTTTATTTCATAAGGTTTATGGAAATATTGATATGTCAACATGCTCGCCCTGATTTAATTATCTAACATAGTTTCTGTGTGTTATGGAAAACATCTGATCCACCTTTAAATTTGAGAAAAAAAGAAAAAAAGGATGATCTAATAATGTCTACGAGATGCTCTGAAAGGCGTAATTATTCTTTTAAAGCACCAGGGAGGAAATATTAAAGGATAAATGGCAGAACCACAAGTTCTCATACATATATTTATGATATTACAATGGTTCTCTGAAAATGTGAGCAGCGTTGGCTGTCAGTTTGCTATTTTTCTCTCACACGTTTACACCCACACAGTCACAAATATATAAAAAAAACACAAACAGCGACGTCAAAAGTTTCCATAGCGACGGTTAATTGATGGGGGTTGTTTATTCCTACTGGAGGTAAATTGCAGACATGACATTGAAAATGTGAGATGCTTGTTAATGCTCGGTTTATTATGCACAAACGCCACATTTTTCATCGGTTGTTGCCCTTCGGATTCAGATCCTAAACTGAAATATTAATGGCATCCACAGACACACGTCTGTCAGTGTTGTTACCTGTCAACTTTAATTTGCCTGTTAGGACGCGGAACATCCTCGATGACTTCAGGGAGGCCTATTACTGGCTGAGACAGAATACAGATGAGCATGCACGAGTGATGTCATGGTGGGACTACGGTTACCAGATAGCCGGCATGGCCAACAGGACCACGCTAGTGGATAATAACACGTGGAACAACAGTCACATAGCGCTGGTAAGATTTCTGTCTTATTTGATTTTTTTTTTTTCTTCTCCCCTGACTGAGCATGCTGGGAAACAAATGATTCATTCCTGGATCCGCTGGATGATTAGCAAGTTCTTCAGTGAATTGTTTTTCTGTGTAATTGCCACATTGTATAAAACTGCTGCTTCCAAACGAGCCAGAAAATCTTGTTTGCTTAAACTTTTCCAGTAGAATTTTCACTGTAGGGGGATTTCAGTTAATTGCTGTCAGATTTTGTGGGTTTGACTCTTCTTTTCCATTTCTTTTTTTCTCTCTGTCTCTGCTGCCAGATGTAGACAAATGTTTTTTGTCTTTTAGTAAAGTCTGTGAAAGCCCTGTAGCTTTGCTCTGTCTTGCTTTCTACCTGCTGCCTGTTGTCTGTGCTGCATCTCTCTACGGGAAATGTAATTATAGAGAATACATGATGGATCTCCGTTCAATAGTTCTCCTTTCTGTCGCTGCTGTATTGAAGCTCCGCGGTTTGTGAAACATGAAATCCCAATTAAATGATAACTACCTATCCGTTCGCTGCTCTTAGGTCGGGAAAGCCATGTCGTCCAATGAGAGCGCAGCCTACCAAATCATGAGGTCGCTGGATGTGGATTACGTGCTGATCATCTTCGGAGGCGTTATCGGCTACTCGGGCGACGATATAAACAAGTTCCTGTGGATGGTGAGGATAGCCGAAGGGGAACACCCCAAAGACATCAGGGTGAGTGAAGCTTTGGTTTCTCCTGTTCGAGGGGTCTGGTGTATTCCTAAAACATGCACTCTTACACAAAATGAGGCACAAAACAGCTCAGAAGAAAGAGATACACTCATGAGGTCTGTTATTGGTGACTTTGAGGCATTCTGGGATGCAGCTTTTATAAAGCTAGATCTTCCCGTGTGCTTGTTTCATCAGGCTTGTAGCCCGTAATGATGCGACGACCAACTTAAGGCCAGTTGCTTAATTTTTTTTTTTTTACTAATTTGGTCCAAACAAAGGGAAAAAAGCTTTAGGCTTAAAAACAAGAGTAAACATGTTTACTACTTATTAAGCACATTCAGCTGTTCTGTAGTAAATTCTGCTTACATTAGGTTTATAATTTCCACTTTCACTTAAAGCTGTGTTTTTTTTTCGTCATTTTTCTAATATTTAGTCCAGCCTACTTTAATCAACATTTTTATGAAAAAGAAAACCCCAAAACACAGCTTGAAGAACATCTCTTACAAAGAAGCTTTGCCTTTAACAGTGAAGGCTGTACTTCAACCTCATTTTATGAAAAAGGACAATCCGCTCGACGGATCCGCTCAACGCCAAGATCTGCTCGACTTTTAATGACAAACCACCCAAATACTCAAATGAGGACAGAAACACTAAATGTGTTTTTAAATCTATTTCTACTTGTACATCAGGGGAAATGTCTGTATCTAAATATTTATGTTACCATAGTTACCAATTGCTTTGCATGAATATGTAGTTAGTTTAAAGCAAACCGGTTGTGTGTAAAAGGAGCAGTAACATACATGCTGCAGATATAATTCAATGAAGTTCGTTTTATGTATGATTTTAGCTGTGAATACAGTATGAAAACGTTTTAAAATGATTTCTGAGGTGTTTTTTTAAAAAAAAATTTCCCCCATTATTTTCGGTATATTTAAGATTGTGTCCTGCCCGGCCTTTTAAATGGAAAATGCTTCGCACACACAGCACCTTTTAAACCTTATCTGGGTTCTACAAAGCATTAGATAAAGCAAACAAACTCTTTTGCAGTTTGTTTTATATTTGCACTGTTTATTTCTCTACAATCAAACAGCGATAAGCACACAGGGACTTCGGTGTGTTACTCCATGACTGAGGAAAACAACCATATAACCACTGAGTCATCGTTGCCCTTAACAGCCTTTCTGCTTTGTCTGGGCTTTATTTTTTATAGTTTATTTTTCATCTTTTTTTATTTTATTGTTTTGTTCTGCTTTTAGCTCTGTAAAGCTACATAAAATGTATCAGACAAACATGAAGTTGGCACAAAAAGTAATGCAATTTGTGTTTGTTTAATTATTTCTCCCCTTTAATGATCCTGATGGATGTATCGTTGGAAAGCCTCATTAGTCATCTTTATAAAGAGGTATAACTTGTAAGGATCATGCTTCGGTTAAATGAGCAACACGGCTATCATGTGGGTACTGCCTCCAAAGAAATGTGCTAAAATCCCCTGCAATATTCTCCTGCTGGTATTCACTTTTTTTTTTTTTTAGATTAGATTGTCTTTATTGTCATTGTCAAAGGTACAACGAAAAGTAAGGTGTAGGCCTTCAGTGCAGGGTACAAAAAAATTTATATTAAGTAAAAACGTATAAGTGTTAAAGATATATGAGCTAACACAGTTGTAATAACAATAAAATAGAAAGTGCAGTTGTATTGTGATGTAAAAATATTGCACGTTATCTAGACGACTGAGTGGTATTTATGGCTTTAACAGCGGCTGGGAAAATTTTTTTCAGTCTGTTTAGTCCTGGATTTGATGGCCCAGTACCCTCTTCCTGACGGCAGTGGCTCAAACAGGTAGTGGCCCGGCTGGGATGAGTCCTTCACGATGGAGTTGGCTCTCCTGAGGCAATAAGAGTTGTAAAGGTCGTCCAGTGTGGGCAGAGGACACTTAACGACCTTCTCAGCCATTCTGGTGACTCTCTGGAGCTCTGTCCTTTTTGCCACTGTACAGCTGGAAAACCACGTACAGAGGCACTACGTGAGGA
>JAPMNP010709060.1:0-21009 GCA_029874935.1 Atherina boyeri
GCTAGTTGGGCTAGGACCCGGTTCAAAGAACCGGGTTCAAAACCGGGTCACCCAGGTGTGACCGCAGCCTAAGTTTGCTTTCACGCTGGACTACTGAATTGGATCGGACTTCTTAAATGATTATTCCGCTCCTCACCAGAGGCATCGCTGAATTAAGAAAAAAATTGAGTTGATGGTTAAGGTGTCGGGCTCCTTTTTTTTAATAATCTATGGTTTCTCAAAATAAACTAAATACAGACAACCGAGGTACTTTCAAAAGAGGGAATTGGTTGCCAGGCAACATAGCAAAGCAGCAGAATTCAGGTTTTACTCTAAATTAATGATACTGGTGTTCGTTTGACCCCAGTTTTCCTGAACATAATCTGAACATAATTTTCAACTGAGTGGTCTGTAGTCGACCCACCGACTTCATTTATGGAAGACCCAGGTGGGGGCAACGGCACTCGATGGACTTTTTTTATGTATTTGCTTTCCACAAATGCTGATTTGAGGTACTGCACAGATTGTGGACAAGTTGCATAAACATCCAGGGTGTGAACTGTCCTTGGGGCCCACTGTTTGATGGCAGTGGATCCCTTCTACTTAAATTAATACACTGGGTAACATGGCTTCCTACAACCTCTTCTAACTTTGTAAAGACAGCAGGGAAGTGTAGCATTTTGTATCTAAAGTATTTTAGGCAGCTCAACGGAGACTTGTGGAGATGAAAGATGTCGCCTACAGTGTGTTCATATGTAAGGGATTGGAAAGTTTTCTCCTTGGCCTTTGTTCCCCCAGCAGTCTTGCTCCGTGTTGCAGTTTTTTCCCTGTCAATACCTGTTTTAACTTGAAGCAGTGTGTTGGATGGAGTTGATGACCTAAAAACAACCTGATCTATTTGGAGACGGGGGATAAGTTCACTATCATCTGCCTCCACACATGAGGTTATTTCTTTTTCTTTGTTTTTCCTATTTTCTAAACCAATCCCTGCTTCTGACTTGCTCTCCATTTATTTTGTGACTTTACAATGTCTGCTTTCCTTGATTGCATCCTTAGTGTCCATCATATCTTTGTGGCTTTCTGTTCCTGTTTGGTGCTTGAATTTTAAGTAGCTTAGCACAATTCTCTTCTTACGGAAAGTTTTTCACCATTGTTGCTCAGTAAGCAAGAAACTGTTTCACCTCAATATGAAATGAGTTTTTAAATCTGTGAAGATGAAGGAACATTTTGGGCCAGAGTTCAGAATCTCAATTAGGAACACAGCTGAAAAACAGGCCGTCTGTGTTTATGCGCTTGGTACTTTTTTTAATTACAAGCAAGTTTGTTGCTTCTGCAAAGCTGACAGATACCTTCAAGCAGTAAGATGTGAAAATTTCAGTTTGTGTTTATTTAGAATAAAACTCTAGCCACCATCCTGGCTCCGGTAACAACTGGCTAGCCTCTGCATCTTGCAGAAACAAAAGCCTGTTGGGTATTTAAAGTTATGAATAATTGAAGCGGTACAAGGGCTCTCGAAAAGCAGTAGGCTGCACATTTTGGGAGCCAGCGTGGTATTAACTGTGGTGTTTGTAGCCAGCTGCGTGGCTGCTTTTGAAGAAGCTGTCAGACACACTTTCTGTCTCTACAAAGTGCTCAGATACAAATTTAAGCACTTATAATCTGTTCATTAGGTGGCTGCTCGAAACACAACGTGGGATTTGTCAGGAACATCACTTGATCTCATGCTTTGAATGTTTTAATCCAGAATGTTTAACAGCTGATTGAACATGTTACATTTAAAAAGGCAAGCAACTACTATTAAAAGTTTCTCTGCAAACTTTATGTTTAAAGTGGGTTATGGCACTTGAACACCATTTCTAAGGTTTTTTTTAATGTTGGGTCATCGCCGTTTTCACTGGAAACTCTGCTTTCGCTACAGCTGTGCTTTTTAAACTGTATTTTTAGTGTGTTCAAAGCTGGCAAGGATCTGCTTTTCAAGTTTCAAGATCAGGTTCTCAGAGCTGCAGGTGTCTGCAGCAGCCAGATTTCATGCTGCTTAACTACTTTGTTAAACTTGGTTAGATTTTGGTTCCCTTCTTTATAGCAATAAATGTAATTTTTAAATGTCTGTTAACATTAGACCTGATGAACTGCCACCTATGGTGTTGAGGTTTCATGCTGTGGCTGCATGTAAGTACTTTGTAGAGAAGATATCCTGGGAAGTTTAGGGAAACTTTGCTATTTCATACTTTATTCTAAAAACCACATAAAACAAGTGTATTTAGGTTTGGGATGGGAATCAAAAAGCGGTTCCACATTTTCCAAAGCACCAGAATTGTGCGCCAAAGGGCTAATCAGTGCTCTCTACCGGTGCCGACAGGTACTGGCCAGCTCACTGACTACAAATAAACAATATTGGACATGGCCATCTGTTTATTGCTTGAAAAGATCCAAACCATGGCTACCAAACAAACCTATATCCTTGTGCGGAGGAGTCTGCAGCCTGATCGCTACTCTTCTCCATGCTCCTTATGTGAGTAGAGTACTCGCTGGAGGTCTGCCCGGTGTGCAGCTGCAATATTTTTTTTTTTTTTTTTTAATAAATTTAAATCCAGTATTCAAATGAATGGAATACGATCCTGCTTCCTCTGGATGCTGTATAGTTCATCACTGATGAACGAATTGGTTCATCAGTTTTCCACCTCCTGGTGAAAATATTCCTTCTATATCTCTGTACTGCCCTTATTAAGCATCACTACTAAATCACATCAGATCCAGACAGCCAGATAACGTATAAGTCCTCCAATAACTGCACAAGGCTTGCCGCCTTGGTTTTTATTGAAAGTCTTCATATATTGCAAAACTGATAGTGGAGAATATGAAATGTATGTCGACATTGTGTAATTGCGACATTGGATTAACGTAAAAGTAATGTAAACTTAATTTGACTTCCCTTAAGTCTACTAAACACAATGATCTGTAAGGCACAAATATAAATATGATACTTACAGACATGTTATCCAAACATGCACATTTTTGGCCATTTCTGAGCTTCTCTGATCCTGCAGCTCAGGTTGTAGCAAAGATTCTAGACACCTGGAAAGAGGGCTCACTCTGACAGATTTTCTAGAACTAAATTTACCTTCTCACTCGGCATATTCTTTACATTTTAATAATTTACTGAGATAATTTTTAATTAACCTTTTTCAATTTACAGTACTATCAGGTACAGCACAATCTGTCTGTAGGCCATAAGCCGCTTGCTAATTTAACTATTAGCTCACCTGTAGCCTCGGGTGTCTTATTCATGGAGACTTTAGTAGGTTATCGGGAAAGTTGTTAGATGCATTCTGAGAAAAGACCTGTACTTTTGGCATCTATATCAGTTTGAAGATATTGATATGAATCATTTTTGTTACATTGTGTGGAGTCGGCTAATATTCTTAACTCAAAGTTTGACCATTTTTAGTATATTAAACAGCCAGTTTTTTTTCACATCGTAAATGCGTGTTGTATACTTGCTTCCTCAGAAGATTAGGTCAGGAATTGATAAAGAAATTGAAGAAGAACTGGATTGATAAGCAGAATTGATAATGGCATTGATATCAATATTATCTGTCCCTAATTGAGGCTAGCTCTCGTAGAAGCCTCAGATACTAGAGGCTTATCCACTGTATATGCAGACAATATAATTAAAATATTGTGTTTTCTGTTTGTTTAATTCCCTATTTGTTTGTGTTTGCAGTCCAGATCAGGCCAGACTCTGTGATTTGGAGGACCAGGCAAAAGCTTCCAAGAAGGGCTTATGGAGCGAGGGTGGCGGCGCACACACCATCCGTGACATGAAGTACACCATAGAGAATCCTCGCAACTTTGTCGACTCCTTGCACCAGAAACCCATTAACGGTAATGAGTTTGGGAGTGGTGTGCACATTGACTCGCACACAAAGAAACCGTGACACATAAAAGCACTCATTAAATAAGCATCCCCCCCTCCATAAAAGAAAGAAATTAAAATGTTTTACCCGAAATGCGTCCTTTTGGCTCCAGATATTTCGTTATGCCTCCTTTCACCGGTGCATTCCCATTGTCTCATCCCTGGCTTGCTGGAGGTCTAATGTGCCACTCGATTTATTTCCAGACCATTGCCGGGAACAGTGGCTCAGCTCATTTCACAACCCCTAAATTGAATGGGGGAAATGAACAAGGGGCGGCTCTTTTCCTCCTTTCATTTCATCCTCTTTCCATTCATGAGACATTCAGGGTCATTTTAAAATTAGATACAATAATCCAACTAGAGCTGTTAAGATATGCATAATGATGTAGCAGATAAAACCATTTTTAAGCTTAGTATTCTCACCAGCATACAGATATGAAAGTTATCTGCAAAATCATTTTTTTTAGACACGATCTCAGATTACCATTTAGGTATAAAACTTTCATGACTCAGAGTTGGAATAAAAAGTTTCCAGGGAAAATGACCTTAATAGCTATTGTAATGCATGTAGCGTAGTCTTAAACTTTGAATGGATATTAAATAATGTGTAAAAACTCATGGTAGATTTTTAGTTCAAACTTTTCAAAGTAAAAATTAAATGTTTCCCTCCTCCCCATAAGAATAATGGCTGTATGTAGTTCTTGGAGATGCTTCCCCGTGGAGATTAAAAAGGCATTCATAAAGTTTTCTCCTCAGTTCTCAGGATATTTGTTTGTACATGACTTGGATCTTGGATCTGAAGGAGTGGCGTTACAGTAATGAACCAGTGGCTCAAGCACTATTCCATTTAGTTTTAGAGCCATGATGTAATTTATGGTGTTAAAATCACTGTTATTCACAGTAACCTACTAGCCTGGGTTTTCCCACGCTGCCTTGAACGCAGTGCGATTTTAATCACGCTGCTAGTAATGTTTCCTCATGAACTGTGTCTCAAGACATGGTCTGGCGTTAGCCAGGCTAGTAACCTACATGAATTGATACTTAATAGAGTCTTTGTATGATGGGACGAAGGTACCAACATCCAGGGTGCTGCATTTGATAGAGATGACTATTTTTACACTGCGGCTCTTAAATGCTAAAGATTTTTTTTTGTTGCTGAAATTCGTTTTTATTTTTTATTTGACTTGGTTGTCCATATTATAATTTAACGCGACTGTTATAAGACTCCAGCATGAACCCTCCCAGCCCTGAAGTGACTCACATGCGCAGTGAAAGACGTGACCTGTGCTTTCCTTAATCAGAAACTTGGAAGTGCCTTCCGCCTCTGTTAGCACATCGTGCTCTGCCTTTACATGCTTCTGTTTCCTCCCTGCAGCCATCATCGAGCATGTACGTGACGGCAGTGTTGTTCGTGCCTTGCTGCTCCCTGACTGCTACCTGGTCACTGTTATGCTGTCTGGTGTTAAGGTAACCACTGCTCACTTTGCTGCACATCAAGATTTTATTACATTTGAACTATTAAGAGGTTTCTATGTTTAGTTTATGGGATATGATAACAAGTGTGTTAAATAAATTGAATGCATACATGGCTGTTTTGAAGTTGAAATGGGGATTTTTGACAGTCTGCCCTTTTCCTTCCCTCTCACTTCCTTTTAGTCTGTTTGTTCCAGCAGTGTCATATCTATGCCACTAAATTTCTATCATCAATCTCTTTCACCTTGCCTAGCTTAGCCAATGGACCACTCAAGATAACTAATCTTTTTCAATCTCGCTCTTGAAGATATTGCATCCATTTCAAGGTGTTCTTTGTCTCATTGTACAAAGGCTTATATCTACCTGGTGTTTTGCCGCAGTGTAAATGGGATTACAGGAAAAAATTGGGCACGGTGACTTTGGTTAAAAGGATATCTGACAAAAAAAAGAAAAAAATCCCCTCCAGTATATGTACTGAAATGTTCTGCTTGTTGTTATCTTACAGTTTCTATGTAATCGGCCAAGACGAGAGGCAAGTGATTTTGTTTTTTTATTTCTTAATGCTCTCCATGTAGTGCCCCACATTTAAGAGAGAAGCAGATGGTACAGAAACGTCGGAGCCATTCGCAGCAGAGGCCAAATTCTTCACTGAATCCCGTCTATTGCAGCGAGATGTTCAGATCATTCTGGAGAGCTGCCCCAACCAGGTCATACTGGGCACCATCCTTCATCCGGTAAAACACAGGAAGCAGAACTTTGTGGTGACGGTTACAACAACTCCATTTTGTTTTTTTATTTTAAATTTATGACCGTACTCCTGTCGCTCTGTCGTAGAACGGTAACATTACAGAACTTCTGCTGAAGGAAGGCTTTGCACGGTGCGTGGATTGGTCCATGGCTGTTTACACCCAGGGAGCTGAGAAACTCAGAGCTGCTGAACGGTATGTAGTTATAGGTGGATATGAAAAGGTGTCTTATCGGTCAAACTCATTTAAGGGCGAACTGTTGTGATGCATTACAGCCAACCTTCAGGAGAGTGTATGAACCAGTTTTACCATCAAGACTAAACGTGCCTTAGTTTGTTGAAGGAACCCACATGTAAGTCATTGGTAAACACATAAAAGGAAAGGCATAAATTGATTAATTAACTTTCAAGCTGAGATATTCAACATATGTGGATGTTTAAAAAAAAAAAAAAGTTACAGACTTTCTACTACATATAGTATTTTTTATTTAGAATCAGTGGGTCTGCTTTTTTTTTCTTTAGATTAAGAAATGAGTGCTATCCAGAGCTCTCTTTTGGACACAGGACCTGCTGGTCTACAGTTAATTTTTTGATGTCTTAATTAATTAGTTTGGATCTGAAGTGATGTGTAACAACCCTAAAGTCACACAGTAATCTGAGTACTGCTGCTGCAGAGCAGCAACTCCTGTTTCCCGGGACGCAAATATCCCTCCCAGGATAGTTGTAATGTTGCAAGCACAAGTCGTGAATTCTTGTGTCTTCTGCATGTCCTTGCAATTTTATCCAATGTCTGGAACTTCAATGCAACTCATATAAATCACAATAACTCTCCGTTTTACCCAATATGCATATGTTGCAAAGTTTACTTGTGTCTCTGATTTATGAATTTCCGGATGTGTGCAAAAAAATGCATCACATTTGATGTCTAAAATCACCAGCAAAGACTGCATCTTACTTTCCCAGGGTTTTTTTTCATAACACAAAAGCTGCTGTGAAATCAGGCATTTTAGATTTCCTTAATCCTGAATGATGGCACGAAATCCTGTAGGAACTGAATAAACTGAGATAATGATTTAAACCATATGTTTCAAATTGGTTAGATTTCACTAACCTCTGAAATGAAGTGTTAATATTTGTGTTCTATACATCTAAGTAAGTGATAGTTTTGACGAACCATAATTGTTTGAAGTGTACAAATGCCTTAAAGACATTGATGTGGAGTCTTATCACTTTACTAAACTTCTGTGGAGTTTTTCCAGATTCATTTTCAATTGTTTGATTGATCCCTTTCTGTTCTGACTGAAGTTTTGTTTTTGGCCAGATCTGCTAAAGAGCGCAAGATTCGCATCTGGAAAGACTATGTGGCACCCACGGCCAACTTGGATCAGAAGGACAGACAGTTTGTAGCCAAGGTGAGGCTTTGTATTTGAAGGGATTTTCTTTCTTGCCCTTTTAACTAAAATTATTTTGTTCTTTCTCAACTCATTTCTCCTGAAGGTTCTTATAGTTTAGCATGAAAAGAAAAGGAAAAAAAACAGGTGTAGGTTTTCGTAGGTTCTGCATGACTTTCAAACACTAGAGCACTACTGTTTACTTCACCACAAAAAGGTAAAAACCAGTTCTTGCTTTCCCTATTTGACGTCTGTTATTTCCAGTTTCCTTTTAGGATGCTGGAAAAAGCAGAGTTGCTTTGAGGCTTCTAATGTTTTCAGATATCTTATTTTCACATTTGCATCCCCCACTGAATAGAAAACTAAATAGGGAATGCTTAACAACAACCTTGAAGCAATCCCAAGGCAAACTTTTGTGCCAAATAGCTGGTGAATGCTGTAGCAGAAGCACAGAGCAACCCCTAAAATCCAAGAGTTGGAGATATTAGTTTGGGGGGTTGGGTGAAGTTTTTGATATCAAGCATCCTTAATATATAAAAAGAGGAGGTGCAGTTCCTTTGAGTTGTCAGCATATATTCGTTCAAAGCACATAAAATTGAAGCCTTGATCCATTTTGGTAAAACAGCCTAACCTTGTTGTCAGAATGAGATCACACATTATAGGTTCCAGGTTGTCACTTTAATGTAGTAAAGCAACTCTGGCCTTAAAACATCAGCCTAAAATCTGCTCCCCTCTGTGAGCATTTTGATGACTTGAACCCCCAACTGTCACTTTGCCCAAATATATTGAGTTTAAAGTTTCCTTTTTTCCCCCATCTTCTTCAAAGTTTGTCTTTTGTCTGTGTTTGTTCCCTCCAGGCCCTAAACTTTAAAGACCCTGAAAAATTCATGGCTAGCCTGAGGGGTTACATAAAAGGTGTTGCTTTGGCAATCTGCTTACAGAATGAATTCCATAAACTGCACACACAGAAAGTAGGCATTAAAAAAAAAGTGTGTATGTATATATTTTCTTTTTCCTGAGTCAGAGGGAAAAGGCTAAAGAAAGGATAAAACATTTATATTATCAGCACCGTGGTGCTCTTAGATCTTCCCACCCCCATTTTTAAAAGGGGTTGAATGTGGGCAGTTTGGAAGTGAGGAAACATTTTTGTGGCGAGCACAGGGGTGTGAATGAAATGAGGCACAAAGAAGAAATGAAGAGTGTAAGTTTGTGTGGAGAGATAGTTTTTATTTATCAAGTTTTTTTTTTGGCTGCTTTTTATATGTGTAGGACACTTTATCTTTCTTCCCTTTTATTTCTCCTGCTGTTTGTCAGTTCCTTAAAGGATTAAAAAGCAATCTGAAACTCTGAAACTCCTGGGAAACATGATTTCACTATATCACCTTGGAATGGAACAATTTTCCAGAGCATGTGATCCTGATGGCTTGCGAAGTTCTTCTCGGTAGCATGAATGAATGAATGGTTTATTTTGGTGACAGTCATCAAAACAAGACTTAGATTATATGCATTTGACTGACAAATAATTATTTTGCATGTTTGCACTAAACTGTACACAGTTAACAAAAGTATATAAGGAAAAAAAACAAACAAATCCCTGTAACCGGAAAAAAGGAATAGGCTGAAGCCAAGGCTTATTTTAGCCTATCCATAAGAATCCAGAATATCAGGAATACAAAAAATGGAGACAAAAAAGCATGAATTTCTGCAGCTTTAAATGTACTTCTTCCAAAGTGGCTGAGAGTTGTCGTGGAAAACATCACGCTGGCCCTGCTTATTGGTTGATCCATCTTTAAAGCTCAGTACACATTAAGATGGGTACAAGGTTACTCAGGCTTGTTATTGCCCCTCTAAACTCACCCCTGTGGCATCTGACAACACCTAATACCGCAGTGCACCGACTCTCCGAGGGACACATCCATCCATCAGTCCCATCATCATATACTCCTCCCCTTCTCCTCGTCCACTCCACTTTTCACTTCTTATTACCTGAGTGATGGATAAATGGAGAGCCACAGCAGGTCCAATTCCCACAAGTCAATCCTGCTGACGTGTCTTCCTTTTTGACTGTCTGGACTTTCTCTCTCCTTTTCACTCTCTCATTCTCTCTCTTTTCCTCTCCTCTCTGCTGGGCTCTAAAGAAGCAGATGTAGGCCATGTCCCAACAGTCCCCTCCCCCCCGCCCTTCCTTCTGTTCAGGTAACCATTGGCTTGTGAAATGATGGACAAAAAGTGACATGGTGTAAATCCTTTTACTGGTTTCTCATCGTAAGCTTCAAGCAAAACTAAGTCAGCAGAAACACTTGGAATTTGTTAAAAGAAATGAAAAATGGCTTGAGGAAGTGTCACACTATGCTCAAGGTCGGGCAGCTTTAAAGAAATTAAAAAGTCACTTTTGGGGAGGATAATGAGAGGGTAAATTAGTCTGCACTCCAGTTCAAATCTGTGAACTGGAACGGCAATTAGCTGAGACTGAATCTTCCAGAATACTGTCCTTTATAAAGCAGTTTTTTTAACTTGCACCAAACTTTTCATCATGCCATCAAAAACACTTTAAGTTTATGTTAAATCATGTTCTTTGGCTGATGAGTGATGTTCACTGGCAGCAGCAATAAAACTTCCATCACAGAGGTGTTGCCTTTTAGTGGAGGTGCTATGACACGAGAAAGCTTGTTTAAAACCCAACATGGATTTAAGTATCTACCAACACACATCCAGTGACGATGACAGATCTTGGCTCCTGCAGATGTCATGCTATCCATTGGCAGAGGGGGGCAGTATATCCCCACCTCTCCAACATCAGATTAGACTAGTGAGTCATGCTGCCAGCCTATTTGTCTTCTCTGCCTGCTTGCTCGACCCTCATGCAAGCTACTTTCCAAAGACTTTTTGCTCTATTTTTCTATCTGTTTTCCATCTTTTTATTTATTTTTTCCCTCCATGTCTCTGTTCCTGTTGATATTTTGTTGTGAGATTATACTCAGTCACTCTGGCTCATTCCATTTTTATGTTCCTCCGTCCTCTCGCGTCTTTCCTCCTCTGACTGATAATTAGCCAGTAAATGCAGAGGTTTTAAAAAAAAAAAATTATTTAGTTTTTGATAAACTCTGCTCCTGTCACATTTTTTCTCTTGCATGGACTTTATTTTCTTGGGCAGGCCCCAAAATGACCTTGTTACATTGTGAAGTCGTGTATGCTAGTGTGTGTTAGTGTGTACGTCTTTGTGTGATTGCATGCCCCCCCCCCTCCCCGCGCACTTACTCATTGCACCTCTCCCCTTCTCTGTCTCTCTCCTGCCTGCTCCCTATGTCTCTGTATCTCTCCCACTCAGCTCAGTGATTAGTGTATGATGTATTTTGGCTGCTGTTGTGGGCAGCCTATTTAGCATGTGGGTTGGTCTAATTTCTGTTCTCTGGTGGCAAGTGCAAAGGCAGTCTGATTTGCTCTCATAGAGAAATTAATCTCCCCATGAGCCCAACACACCTGGATCCATGTCTGCGATATGTTCTCAGAAAGTTTCAACTTTTTTTTTTCTCTAAATTTTGGTTGTTTATCGTTTCTGTGCTGCAGCCATACAAACACCCACATGGTCCAAATCGTGGTTGATGCACTGTTCAGACCTATGCAGCATACATATGAGCGACGGCTAAAGTGATAAGTGAGGGCATTTAGTGCACGTGTGGGCGTCAACATGCACCAGGCGATTGATTTCTAAGCGTCTTGAAGTCGTCCTATTTAAAGGATCAGGGTTTGGATGCCTTTTCCATCTCAATCATGTTCTACCCTCAATCTGTCTTGTTACGTGAGTGAACAAGGACACATAGGAGGATGCATGTTTAGATTGAGTTAGAACTAGGTTTTCATGCTACTTTCACATTTTGCATGTAGATTAGGTCAGTTTTGATATTTCTGTGTAGTTTTATTTGGTCAAAACTTATGCTTTCATCCATTACTTTGAACATCAATGTCGAGGTCTCAGCTGCACCTGCTCTAAAGGAGAGGAATGGGATTCAGACGTGGGAGGAAAACCAAAAAGTTCATGCATGTAGTTACGCTTGTAAAGGTTTCCAAAACAAGATGCTGCCAGCTGGTGTTAGGCAGAGGGCTGTGTAACTCTGCCAGTCCATCTTCAACATAATTTTTTTTTTTTTTAAAGACTATTCTCTTACACTGTTGTCTGCCTCCTCCGCCCTCCCTCCCTCCTGCTGCCAATCCCCCAGATAGCCAAATGTCCTCGCCCTGTCCTCCAAACCTTTGCCGGTCTGCTGGGATGCCTTAACTCGCTTACTTTACTCTGTCACTCAAGGATCTCTCTTTCTTCCCTCGCTCTCGGTGCCTTTTTACTCATGACAGCACACAGTCTGCGTGGTCACCCTCTTTCTACCTTTTGAATAGATCTCTTCCTCTCCATTTATTCTTTACCTGTTCCTTCACTTCCTATTTTTCTTTCAGTCCATCTGCTTGCTCACTCACTTAAAAAAAAAAAAATGCAGCTCCAGTCTTTTTGTTCCAACGCCCCTCTATCCTGCAGGGGTGTACCATTCCCCTCATGATTTTTACTACAGTTTTTTGTTGTTAAGCTGATTTTCTGATTGAGATGAATGTTGTTTTTGTTTTTCTGTTCCATCTTCATCTAAATACATTCTGTTCTTTTGTCCCTGCAGGTGATGCAGGTGGTCAACGCTGATGCCATGGTGGTTAAGCTGAACTCTGGTGAATACAAAACCATCCACCTGTCCAGCATTCGTCCCCCAAGGATTGAAGGAGAGGTACAAACAATGCTGCTGAGTCTGTTTTTTTTGTTTGTGTGTGTGTAGCACTTCACACAGGGTGAAAAGTGACCGGATGCTGTCAGTTAATTAGAACCTCCTCAGTGACAACTCTTGATAGATGTTGATAATTTAAAAAGATTAGCCGATGGTGCAATTCCCTTTATAGCTTTCAAATAGTGTGGGATTAATTCTTACCACTTGGTGGTGCCCTTGCAGTTGGGGCACATGCTAACGCAGTGAAACACTTGCACACACCCAGTAGTTGCAGCACTGCAGAGAGCAAGGCAGATCGATTTTTTTTTTTCTTTTCTTTTTTTTTCTCCCCCTCTTTCTCCACAATGCTCCTCATCTTTCCTTAGAATCACTTCAAGAATGCGAAAACACACATATACATGCTTATACAGATTTACCCCGTGACACAAGGGGACTGTATGTTTGTTGACACAATGGACTGATTCTGGAGGGCAATGAATCCAGACACAGATGTCCGCTGTGATGGATGTCTCTTCATCATTCTCATCTTTCATTCTTCAGCTCTCATCATCAGGGAATCTTAGTTGTAATTAAGCCACTGCCACCGGTTTGCAGTAAAACCTTCCATCCCTTATTCCAAGAACAGCTGACACTCTATTTACTCTTCTGTTCATTAATAAACAAGTCGTGTCTAACATTTCCTTGTTTGGAAGTTATGAGACAAAGGGGGTGTGGTGGTTTTGTCAAGACAGCAGTTGTAAAAGTCGGCTTTCATAATGTCTGCGATAGCCGTTCTTTTTTTTTTTGTGTAATTGTTTTTGTTGTTATTGACTCCTTCCTTTTTGTTTTTTGTTTTTTTCATGTTTATTCATTCCTGTCTTCATTTTTATTGTTGCCTGTTTATTTTTTTTCCTCTGCCCTCTCCCCCCCTCTTTCTCTCTTTCCTGGCATTGTTGGTGCCTCTCATCATTAAGGCACCACTTTGTACTGTTCCCTGCCTCTCATCTGATCTCTCCTCTCTCTCCTTCACTGTCACTTTCTGCCATCCTTTCCCTCGGGGTGTGCACACTGTGGTCAGATTGTTGACCTGCACTGATGCCCTGTGTGTGCTTTAATTCTCCTTAGCTCTCTGTGGTTGTAACAAGCTTGTGGGCAAAAACATCTCCATTGTGTCTCACTCGGTCCTTGTGCTCCCAACTCTCTCTCTCCCAGCTGTCCTGTTTTTGAGATCCTTGTTTTTTTTCAGCCTTTTCCCGATTTAATTTCCCACTTTCCTCTCATCCATTTTTCGTCTCTCGGAGCTGCTCTTTATTCTGTCTGTCACTCTCTTTGCATGCGCCAGATGCTTCAACAGTATGCGTTTTGTGCTTCATTACACTGTCGTATGTTACAGAGAGCTTGGGAGAGAGAGCCCAGATGTGAATGCTTGTGTGAGTGTGTGTTGTATTGGTGTGACATTAGCACAGTTGGGTATTGTTACTATTGCTCCTCATGCATATTTGATAGTGTTGTTGCAAGTTAGATTCTTATGCAAGTACTCCTATTTTCCCAAATCCGCCTGGGTAGTGGCTCGGTAAACTACATTGAAGCTGGAATGAGAATTGTACTTAACCCGTAGAGATCATGTTTTCCGGAACTAAGCAAGTGGGTGGATGGTTTATTTTTGCTAACCATTTGAATTAAATAAACACTTCAAGACTATATATGTTTGGAGTATCAAAAATAAGACCCCTTGTTGTTCTTTTTAGACTTGGTGCTGCACATATATTGCTGCATTTAGTATTTTTTAATAAGGACTGTCCATGCTGATGCTGCTGGTGTTTGTTAGCTAGTTATTTCTGTCTGTTGGCTAAAGAGCCGCCTGCCTGTCTGAATGCTGTTGGCTCAGCTTTGAGTGTTGTCGCTATGGCAGCAGTGCAGAGTTATTAAAGGTTTGCAGATGAGTCCTTTTTTAACTTTTTTTTTTTTAAAGGTGAGTCAGGGAGAGCTCACTGAGTAAAATATCTTTTTAGTATTCATTCATGCAATAGAGAAACTCTCTGTCCACTTTCATTTTCCAGCTGAGCTTTTGTCTGACCACTAAATTAGGCAAGTATGATGTTGCTTGATGTGAGCAGGGGGGGCTTAATTTCATGCCCTGTCCACACACCTTTTACAGATGCAAATGTAATAGTCCTCCTTCAGTTATTGGAAGCCTTTGTGGACAGTGTAATTTCTCTTTTATTACCGTTGCACCACCGCTTTTGATGGCCAGTAAAATGAATGTGAAAGCACCTTCAAATCATCTGAGTGTGTTTGTAGAGAGGAAACACTTAGCAGCCACGGTCAAAAAAGCCTCGGGTGGGATTTCTGAGGGTCAGATAAAGCTGAATTTTTCTGAGTTTCTGACCAGTGTGAGTGATGCTTATCTTAAGGTCAAAGCAAGAGGAGGCCACAGCAGGTATCTCTAAGCCAGAGGCGCTACACACTCTGACATCATGTTGGCCAACGTTGTCACGAGTGAAGTGCGCCCTTGCTTATAGTGCAGCAGACAGACAGAAAGACATCACTGCTGCTTGAAGCGCAGCTTCCACACACATGCACATGCAGACATGCTTGGTTAGGCTGCATTAGCCTATGTCAGGAAACATCTTGGAAATTGGTGTCAGAGCGTGCACAAACATGGATTATACAGACATGTGCTATTCCGTTTTTCATAGACATCCCGAATGTGTGCACACGCTGCAGCTAACATGTGAGAATATGTTTGTTTTTTTCCGATATCTATACTGTGCAAGTGTGTTTTGTATCATGCGGATGTCTTCAGGGTTTTTTTTTTTTTTTTTTTTTGTGCCAGTTGTCATTATTATCCATGTCTGTTGGGATGTGTATGTGCTCTGTTAGACCACATATTCTGCAAGCAAGTCCATTTATGTTTGTGTGTGTGGGTGTGTCAGGGTGTGTGCGCTGTTCAGTAGTACGGAGGCCAGATGCGATGTACCAGTGCACTGATGAACTGTGACAGGTCCTGCCATGCCCCTCTCCTCTTCCCGTCTCCTCTGGTTCGTTTTAGT
This sequence comes from Atherina boyeri, assembly GCA_029874935.1. Lineage (NCBI taxonomy): Eukaryota > Metazoa > Chordata > Actinopteri > Atheriniformes > Atherinidae > Atherina > Atherina boyeri. The sequence goes on from JAPMNP010709060.1 coordinate 15,300, forward strand.
CTCCCAACACCACACCCCCCCCTTCCCCTCTCATGACGATACTAATTGTCCTCAGACTGACAGATTAGTGGACCAATGGTGTGCGCCTACAGGAAACCCTGGGACACAAGTGTCCTCGCTTGCTCTCATGTTGCTCCTTTTTATTTTTTCCCCATCTCATGCTGTAGTATATCTTCAGATGGGAGATATTTTCAGCTTGGAGTTGGAGTCAGCTTTTTCTTCTAGACTCCCTCCCTCCTTTCTCTGTCCCGTTTTGCTCTCCTTCTCAATTTTCTCACATGTGCAGCAGGACGAGCCCGGTATAAACACGAGTTGGGAGAGACGTCTATGCCTCTGAGTGACTCACTCTTACGCCCACTCACACTCATTGTGTTTGGATGTGTTTGTGTGTATCTGATGTAATTACGCATGCTTTGCATCTCAAGTGTGTGTGTCTTTGTGTTATAATGTATGTGGTTTAAGTAGGGTTAAGGACACTGCTGATGGAACACATAGGGCAGTCAACTTACCCTTCTTATATAAGGCACTTCAGTGAAGATGGCTCATCCCTGTGCTTCGTCACACAGCCCAGCCTACTTGTCGAGCCTCTCTACAGTCCGCCTTTACATACGTTGTCTTTGTGGAGAATTTAATCTGTCAATACATCTTTTCTGTTTGTCACAGACAACCATAAGCTATCATCAGCTTTTTTTTTTCTTCACTCTGGCTTATTCCATTCACAGGGGTACATAGAACATAAATAAATCTTTCAAATGAACAAGGTGGAACTACACAACTAAATCAATGAATTAATTTGACTCTTTAGTTCTGTTAACAAAGAAAAAACTTAGATATTAAACATTTGGCACAATAATGCATTTCTTAACAGGTTGCCGGCTGTTAAGTTGTATTGGCACTTTTCCTTTATTCTGTGTTGGCACAGCAGCTTGGTGGCATTAACAGGCTCACCTGTCATCCCACTTCAGATAAAACTTCCCCTCATCAGAGATGTCAGTGCAGCTTTCAACTGGACACAAGTTCTTCTTTCTGATTTCCTTCCTGTTTCTGAATGTTCTTGAAGAACCAAGCCTCGATTATTAGATTTTTCTTTTCTTTTTAATTGTATTTTGAGTTTTTCCGAAACAGTCTATTGTAAAAGCAGATCAAAGCAGGCAAAATTAGCATCGGCACAACAGAGCAGTGAAGAGAATAGAACCATACAAAAGAAAAAGATGAATCGACTCATTAAGAACAAAAGATAGAATAAAATGGACAATTATTATAATAATGATGATAAAAACAAAACAAAACATGCTGGTGATTATCTATATGAGACTTCTACTATGAGTATTCCCTACTCGAGTGATTTTCAGGACTCCCAGGCCTTATCCCACGCTAACGTTTAGGTTGATCCCTTTTATTTTGCAGAGATGGTAAAGATCCCGCCTCAGGTGAAAACACTCCCGCTTTATTCAGTAGCTTGTATGAAAGGCATTCTACTGTGGCCAGTCTCCTTAGTTGGCTATACCAAAGAGCGATGGAGGTCTTCACTGGGAAATAAGTCTGCACCCATTCGGCAGTGTTGGATGAAAGATGTTTGATGGGTGATGGATCTCCTAGATTGAACAACCTTGCCAGAAAGGGAACATCTTGCTGTGTAACAGATTTGACTAATTCAAAATTGACAAATTTGTGCACCTCCGAATTTTATCGGTCAATGTGCCCACCCTAGTCTTACACCTCCAGCATTTGGGGGTCTGTATCAGGTTGGCCCTGTATAGTTTGTGTTTTTTGAACTGAGTGAGTCTTGTCCTCAGTTCCTGAGACATTTTCTTTAATATTCTGCAGGATCACAGTCCAGTCCTGATCTGTAAAGGACATACTAAAGTCAGTTTATGAGGCTGAAAGAAGGTGGGGAGCACCTTACCTGTAATTTTTTTTTTCTTTTCTTAAAAGCATTGAATAATATCTAGAGTATTCGTAGCATCCACCAAAGACCTATTATAAGTAGGCTCACCTATATTAGAAAGAAGGTGTTGAGGGAAATCCAAATATCTGTGGCAGCTGATACAGAGCTTTAAGGTCATTAAAAGACTTGAGAACTCTGCATTCAAACAGATCCTAAAGATCATGAATTCCTATCTGGACCCCACGGTCTCCAGAAAAATGCCAAGTTTAGGGTTAAGCCACATGGATGCCTCTGTGTGGAGGTGAGAGCTGTAAATTAACATCAAAGCCCCCTTCTTCCAGACCTCCTGCAAGAATGGGGTGTTTTTTTTTTTACATGTTGCTGTTTGCCTCTTTAATCATAAAGTTTGACTCTAGTGTAAGCGGGGTGCCGCCTGTCTGCATGCTATGTCACAACATTCCTCATTCTTCTGACTGTTGGAGCGCCCCAGCAAACGGTTGTGTACTGGTACATAGTTTTTCAAGGAGCAGGGAGATGAAAGGACTTCAAGAGGTGATAAAGGGGACAAACATATGAAGGATAGAAAAACAATAGCAGCGACTGTACAACCAAATCAGAGAAAACAGACAACCATCTGCTATCCCTGTGTGTAAATAAAAAAAAAACAAAAAAAGAGAAAATTCAGAGCAGAGAATCATCAGGAGCGCCTATAGGAAGACAAACTGGAAAAAAAGATCACCAGCAAAAAATGTATGACAACTTAACTGTAGCTACTGGGGTTTATACTTTCAGGACAACACAGTAACTCTATAAGCATGCATGTGTGTGAGTGCAAAATATAAGGGATAACTTGTGTTAAATGATTAGTGTGATCTTGCAATTGTCTTTAAAGCTTATGAGATTGCATTTTGAATGGAATAAAGTCCCACTGACAATGACGGGGAAGAAGCATTCCTTCAGTTCGAAATGTTGTATTTGTTCCTTTGAGCAATAGGGGCTGTATTGTTTTCAACTTGTATAAACTAAGTCTACCTTTAGGCTCGATGTTAGCTGGCAGATCTACACATGCAGGCATCTCCAAGGAAACTGTGACAGCTTACTGTCTTAACTGTAGAGAACTGCTGATGCTGGCATTTTAGTTACAGAGGAGGAAGCTCTAATCTCCACTGTGCTGTTCAGCTGTCTTTCATAGATTCAAAACTAACTTGAATTCAATCCTAGTTCAGTTTTCAGTTTGATTATTAATCCAGCTTTGCATATTGTATTGATTTTAAATCCAGCAGTAAAAAAAAAAAATTGAAGTGTTGCAACAAATCAGAGCTTTTTATTTTTTTTCCTTTTTGGAAACGTGCGTGTGGTCAAAGTGTGCGTGTGCAGTTCAGGTACAACTCACCAGACTACCTGTGCTATTGGGTTTGTTGAATCCTGTCTGTGTCAGCTGGAATACAACGAGGAGCCCCTATTTGCAAAAATAATGCAGGGGCTGAGTTTTAATTTTTCTTCCCCGGTCTAATCAGACACACCGTCGCTGAGATTACCTGCTGATCACACGCGGGATCCTGTTCGTAACGACAAATTGTTGTGGAAAATTAGCAAAGAAGTCCAAAAGGATCACCAAGAGTCTGGCTGAGTTGTAAATAATTAAAAGGTTTATTACAAATGGATAAATAAAACAGCAGTACTGATAGTCAGACGATTGCCCAATCGGAGAGCCCGTTCAGAGAACCTCTGTCTGCAGGATCCTGAATTGACTCCATGTTTAAAAAGCATGAAAATACTGTTATTGAACAACCCTCTAAGCAGATAACACCAACCAGCAGAGTCCCACGGGAATCAAATTGTTAGGTCTGCTGGTCTGGACAAAGTCCTTGAGGAGAGACTGAGAGTCCAGGTGTTAGTCCTGAATGTAATGGTGGGGAGAGTGAAATTCCCACAACAGAGTACATATTGGCAAATAATATAAATAAACAAATAAAATAAATAATTGGGAATAAAAATCAGGGAATTTGTTTTAAAAAGATGTTTTTTGCTTTTGAGACTTCCTTCTCCGTACTTGGGTTTCCTCGTCTTCATTTCTGTCCTGTCCTCTAAATCTTGTGTTTAGCAGCGTGTCTGTGTAGAGCATCCCTCAAGCCTGACAAGACATGTTTTGACCTGAAGGTCGAAGCACAAAGACAACGGAGGGCAGACGCCCATCTTGTGATTCACTCATGCAGATTGGCTAGTTGAGGCACTACTGGATGAATATGTTTGGCCCCACAGCCCTGTTTAGTTGTCTCTGTTGAAAATGAAGGACTTTGCTTCCTTATGTGTTTGTGTGAGCACATGAAACGACTAGGGATGGGAATTGAAAACCGTTTTTTTGTTGAGAACCGGTTCCCTGTATTTTGATGGCTCGGAATATTTATAAAAATGTTCAAACCATTCCCTTATCGATTCCTGTGGACGTGAACGTCACCACTGAGTTGTGTAGCTACGGAACATGTCTCGCAAGGTCATTCACCGGTTCATCTAGCAGCAAACATTGCGCCCAAGTGGCACAAATACTTGAAAGTTGGGTTACATTTTACACAAAAAGATGGCGACAAGGTAATGTGCAATAGGTGTAAAGTTGGGATATCCTCCAAGGGTGGAAATGGCAGCAATATACTGAAACATTTGCACACACAACGTGCAGTTAGTCCAGTGTTTCTCAATCCAGGTCCTCAGGACCCACTGCTCTGCATGTGTTAGAGGTAACCTTACTTTAACACACCTGAATGCAATGAATGGCTTGTTAACAGGTTGCCAAGAAGTTGAATCAGGTAGGAACCAGGGATGGGAACGACACAGGATTTGGGAAATCGATTGTCGAGGCCCATGTGTCGACTTTTTGTCGAATTGTCGGCTTTTTTCTAAACGGCAGCAGCAATGCGGAGGGTGGTAAATATTCTACACTGTTGTAGTTCATTTTAGTCTAGAAAACATAGCTCTAATGTCCAATATTGACCATTAAAGCAGTGATGATAAAAACGAGAGGGGAATTTAAAATGTTTATTCAGCATCCTTATAAACAAATGGCATGTAGTTTTTGCCGTGCGGAGTTTACAAAAATAAAACTGCTTGTCCATTTGTTATTTAGATCTGTACATGTAGCCTAAACAAGTTATTTTTTCAAACAAAAATAAATATTAAACACTCTATATTAAGATGCTAATCACTATCCGAACGGCGACTGTCCACTGGAAGACTGGAGGTTTCAGATCTACTACGTAGCATGCATACTTGTTTTCGCCTACTACATAGCAAGCATAGTAGGGTTATTCGGATGCAGCCTTGGTGTTGCCTGCTATGATGTGGAAAAAAGACCTGCCCACATGTCCAGGGTGTATCCTTCCTCTTGCTAAGGACTTATTGCGATAAGCTTCAGCCCCCTCTGCAATAAGTGGTTGTAGACAGTAGACCGATGGATTTGGGTTATTGTTAATAACCTGTACCTATTTTCACAAACAAATTAGCGACCTGCTTTAAAAAAAAAAAGAAAATTGGATTCCACACCAATGCCTGCCCAGCTGCAGAGCTTAGTGTACAGTCTGCACGGCTCTCGGCTACCTACGATGTAAACAACTGAGTTTGAATACATACACTTTACTGCAGGGGTCGGCAATTAAGTTTGGCCTCGGGCCAGATTTTTTCCAAGCCATTATATGGCGGGCCATAACCAAAACAATGGCTAATTTATTGAATTATAATGGGCATGAAATTAAGATGAAAATGGTAGGTGCTCTTAAAATGACAGAACAGACGTACTGAGACATTCAAGCTGGCTGATGTAGGTTAAAT